>JAOTQJ010135521.1:0-10007 GCA_025642045.1 Solanum sejunctum | reverse complement strand
AAAACTACTAGAAAGTTAATGTGTTTGTTTACCAACCTCCAAGGGCACCCATGTATGAAGAGGCTTATTATTATAAGGATGTTTCCTTTGTGAGTAAACAAGCAACGAATTTTTAAAACAATACCCATAGGTTTGATTAGGACTATTAGCGACAAGGTTCTGGAAATCAAGGTCAGAACTACAATATTGAGGGTGTGTATAGAGATAACTAAGGAGGTTATTTTGAAAGAGAAAGAGTACCGTAGGCCGAGTAAGGGCGAAGCGATGGATATAGGAATGGTCCCTATGTGCCTCCCCATAATCGTGATGCTGGGTCTAACAATTCCAAGTCTAAGGAAATGTTTAACAAATTGTTCAACAAGCCTGACCATCAAGATGAAACTTTGAAGGTGATGAAATTGGATATTCAAGTATCACTGAAAATATAGATTGTCATTCAGTGGCCATCAAACAATTGGAGCAACAATTTGGTCAAGTGTCTTTTCAGTTGAACTAAAGCAAAAAAGGTACATTGCCAAGCAATATGGTTCAAAATCCGAAGAATGATGGCCTTTGATTGGCAGTCATGACTAGAAGTAGGAAGAGCACCATAGATCCTCCAATGCTAGTAGTTGTTAATGAAGGATGTGAAAAGGGTGTTGATAACAAGGTTGGGGTTAAGAAAGAAGGTTTAGATAGCAATGGGATGCAAAGTAAAGATGCAAAGGAGCAAGGAAAGTCCAACTGTACCACAAGACTTCTACCTCCCTTTCCTCAAAGACTCAAGAAAAAGGAGAAGGATAGTAAATTCAAACACTTCCTTTCTATGTTGAAGCAATTGTTTATTAACAACCCACTTCTTGAGGTAGTGGAGAAGATGACCGGGTATACCAAATATATGAATGATTTGGTAACAAAAAAGTTCATGATGAGTCAAGATCTTTTACAAGATCTCTAATAATGTAGTGCCATCCTTACCAAATGCCTAGTCCAAAAGAGGAAAGACTTCGGTGCATTCACAATTCCTTGTACAATGGTGACGTAGAGTTCGCAAGGGAATTGTGTGACATGGGAGCAAGTAAAAATTTGATGCCTTTTGCCATCTTCAAAAATCTTAGTCTTAGTTCTCCTACTCCCACATAGATGCAGTTACTCATGGTGGATAAAACAATGAAGAAGCCATAGGGAATCCTTTTTGATGTGTTGGTAAAAGTAGATAAGTTTGTCTTCTGGATAGATTTTGTGACTCTTGACCATGAGGTTAATTTTGAGGTTCATATTATTTTGGGGAGGCCATGCTTGTCCGCTGGGAGAGACATGGTGGATATGGATTTTGGTCAACTTAGTTTCAGAGACAACAAAGCAGAGGCTATTTTTGACATCCGCCAGTCAATGAAGCACCAAGATGAGCTCAAAAGCAAGGCATGAGCCATTGAGGAATTCCAATGATTTATGATAACTAAATTGAGCCATGACATTAAACAAGGCGCTTCTTAGGAGGCAATTCAAGTACTTTTCATGTTTTCCTTATTATTTTGAGTTTATTTTGATTGTGAAAATTACTAGGTAGTAGATTGATTTTTGTTATGATTTTGAAGATATTAAATCAGTTGTATTTTTAAGATAATGGTGTATTGTGAGATGTAGCTTTGTAGGTGTTAAGAAAATGTTGAAAGTTTGATGATAATAGCATTTGAAGTAGCCTCTACGACCAATTTTACGAGTCATAGTGCGCACTACGACTCGTAGTCATGCCTCATAGAGGGTAACAGTGATGATCCTAAAGTTGACACTCACACTACAAGTTGCGAGTCGTAAATAGGGTTTGTAGTGCATAGGTATGATTTTAAAATTTTTCTAAGTATTGAGTGACCTACGAAACCATGACTACGGATCATAGTTGGACCTACAACCTATAGTTGGAGTTTCATAGACCTGACTAGTAGATTTTTTAAAGTCAGTTCGGTTTGTTATAAAAGATGTTAAAATTCATTTTGACCCTAACTTCTAAAACCTAACCCACAAATTTTGTTCCTAAAACAATTTCCCCACTATTTCGATCCATTTCCCAGCATACTATGTCATTTTATGGTGAATTTTATGGTGAGATCCAGTGCCTAGGGTTCCGAATTCCCCTTCTCCTTCTCATTTCATTCAATTGTGAATCATCTTCTATAGGTGTGTGTTTCATGGTTAAATTTTACACACAAACTTTAGTGTCTTTTTCAATTCTTGGATTATTGTGTGTTTGAAATTAGTGTTAAGAGTATCCTTGGAATTTTTTTGGATATTAGTGAGAATTGGGGTTGTTGTCTTTTGGAATTCCTGGGGTTTGTCCCTAACTCTGAAATTTCACTTGTTGCTTGGTTGCGATAACCATGTTTAGCCATGTTTTTTGTTGATCACATGCTTGAAATGAATATTTGATGGTTGATTAACTGATTAATTCATAGTGGATTGAAATTTGGTTGTGGAGTATGCCTATCTTGTTGAAGATGAGGGTTTGAGAATTTCCCCATGTGCTTGTAGAATCAATTCTGTGAACTTCCATGTCGTTTGCATGTAATTTGTTGAATGTTCTTTTATAAATGATTTTTGGGAATTCTCGATTGTGTTGGGAAGTTGATGGTTGCTTGTTTGTGATAGAAATAACTTTAAGGTTAAGTTTTGATTGGGTTGACATGATGGGTAATGGGTGTATTTTTATGTTTGATGATTTGTTGTTGAAAATAGCTTTGAATGTTGTTTAATGTATGTTGATGTTCATAGTAGATTGGGTGGTGATGATATAGGCATCTTAGGTACCTAATCCCCCTGATACCAGGGCCTCTTACAACCTGTAGGAGGACCTACGAGCCATAGTTGCCCCTCGTAGGGGATAACAGCAACCCAAGGTTTCTCAACATCCATCATATGAGACCCACCTACGGGTCGTATTGTCCACTACAAACCATAGTGGGGTCTTGTACTCTTGCTTTATGAATTATTTTAGATATTGAAAGCCAATACTAGCCTAGTGTATGACCTATAGTCACGACTACGAGTCATAAGTGAACCTCATACCGGGATTTAGTATGAACTGATGTTGGGCACCTCTTGACTACGAGGCCATAGTACAACCTGTAAGTCACCCTACGAGTCATACTTGTGCCCTATACCTGTATCCTGCACTGGTGCAATGTTGATTTTTTTTATGTATTTGATTTTTGTTTTGTTTTCTTCTGATTTCTTTCTTTGTTAGTGATGTTTGTTTTTGGAGCTCATTATTGGTTTGTAAAGCAAATTTCAAGTACAATGGCTCCTAAGAGTAAGAAAGTTATTATCCAAGCCTTAGGTGGGAGGCTATTAGACGAAAACTCAGGTGGCGAGCAGTCAGATGGGTCCAATGTGGAATTTAATATGTGAGTAGACCCTGAGGAGAATGTGCCTCAAATAAGAAGTAGGTCTACATTAATACCAATGGTGGTTGATAGTTCCTCCCGGTTTGACGAGGAGGGTAGAGAAGAGGGAAGTAAGAATGGTTCTAAGTTTGACACCAGGCCTTAGGACGTAGCAGCATCCCATTACTCAATTGACCCATCCATCTCAACTCAGGATCCGTATAATCATGAATGGGGGATTGAGGAATGGAAGAGATCTATAGCAAGAGATTATAGCCAAAGCGACAGGGAAGCCTGATAGACAAGTTCATGAGGTGTCCCGGTTAAATGACCCAAGGTTGAGTCGAGTTCCTACTCTCAAGGCCAAGATTGATCGACAGGCTCCTGTGGTTATTGAAGAGGCTGGGCAAGTATTCACCATTTTAGTTAGGGAGTTCTACACGACCTATGCTTCTACCATCATCCATGATCTGCCGAAGACAAAGAAAGCCATTGATGAGCCATGATTGCAAGAGGTCTTAGTCCATTGTCTGCGGGTTGATATTTCAGAAGAGACCATTCACAAAGTTTAGTTTGGGCCTAATTACCACATTTCATAGTATAGTATGATGGAAAAATTGATAAAATGAGGCGGGTTATTTATCTAGAAGAATGTGGATTTTAACACCGAGCTCCTCAGGTTGGTGGCTATCCAGATAGTTGAGGGTGATGTCAAGCTTTCATAGGTGACCACTCATACCGAACCTATAGTAAAGTCCCATCTCCACTTTCCTATAAGATTCTGGTGGGCTATTATCTAGTCTCATATTTAGCCTACATTCATAGATAATGTTATCACCCTGGAGCGAGCCGTGCTACTATCAAGTATCTTAGCTAGCTATGAGATCGACTGTGCGCGTGTCGTGGCAGAGCAGATTTACCACTTCACACTCTAAATGAGGACCTCATTGCTATTTCTTATTTTGATACACAAATTATGCAATGACGTTCGAGTGCATATCTTTCTCTATAAAGACACACATGTAGAGGCCCTTCACACTATGGATCCCAGCCTAATCAAGGCTGATGAGAATCTGGAGGCCCTACAAAAAGTAGCTCCTCCTCCCATGCCTAAGCCATTCCCTCTCGAGCCATATACCGAGAAGATAACTACAGTTGCCACTACCTCTACTACAGCTGCATCAGAGTAGCCCTCAACAGTTGACACCGAGGTGATGCCCTATATAGCTACACCTGCATTAGAGACATCTGCTTCTCTCCTATTATGTTTGATTTTGCATTTCAGGCTGTGGTTTATAGGTTATCTAGGACAGAGGTCCAGCTAGCCAGATTGATAGATCAGATCAAGCCATGGATTCGTTAGACAGACCAGGCTTTAGAAGAGCTTGGCCAAGGCATTCACCCTATTTGTTATGAACTAGAGAGTTGTTATAGTAGATGCAAAGGTCGACGCTTTTGAGGCCAGGGTCCAAAAGAGGCTTGAGAGAGCATGACCTACAGATATGGTTATCGTATAGCAGGGGTCTAACAGTGAGAGAGAGAGAGAGAGAGAGAGAGGGAGGGAGGGATCAGCATATGATGAAGCTAAAAGGGCCCGATGCGATATCACTCCTTTTATTTCAATTTTTTATGATCAACCTTTCTAAATTTTTAAGACAAGACAAAAATAATTACAAAATATTTCAACATAAAAAATTATATAAAACTTCTGATATTTAGATTGTAAGAAACATTTCAAGAATTTAACACATCTTTTTTAAGAATGGGAATGAGCGAAAAATTCCAATAAAAAGTTACCTAGTCTTTTAGATTTTTAAAAAGGATGACTCATAAAACTTAGAAAATAAGTGAGTAATGAGTTGCTTTAATTTTTATAAAGCTACAGGTGCGCTTCATACAAGAAATCAGCTATCGCTTGCCTTTTCATCATGTCCCAAACTTACTTGGCCTCTTTGGAGTGATAAGTCTACTTAGGATCGGCTTCTCATATTGATTCTGTACTCGTTATAATCGAACTCCAAATAATGTAATTCCATTGTGATTATGTACATGTAAAAAAATATTCAAATGGGTGAGAATATGTTTGCTCTTAAGATTTAAATAACCAAAAAAAATAAAATTAGACGATAACGTAATAAAGATTTTTAACCAACATAAGCACGCATACATAGGAAAAAAAATTAAAAGTGCTTAAGCACATCAAAGTTAGCACATAAGAAGATCTGACACTCGTCTCATTCTGCATGATTAAATTAGGTGGGCCTTAAAATCTTATTAAGGCTTACTGCTATACAATCTTATTATTTAGCTCAACCCTTAGCATAAAATCCCTGGGTAACACGTTGGAGAAATTTA
This sequence comes from Solanum sejunctum, assembly GCA_025642045.1. Taxonomy (NCBI): domain Eukaryota; kingdom Viridiplantae; phylum Streptophyta; class Magnoliopsida; order Solanales; family Solanaceae; genus Solanum; species Solanum sejunctum. Next base: position 4,293 of record JAOTQJ010135521.1, on the reverse strand, counting down.
GTTGCCCAGCAAAGTGAAAGTACAATCATAATCTGGCATTATCATGAAACATCCTGACCCCACTTGGCATGACGATTCCATTTGAGTTCGATTTAGCGCATTGATTATCCATTTATTGTGATTGAACTCCAAATGACATCATTTTATATTGATACACATGCAAAATATTCAAAGAGGGAGAAATGAAGACAAGTCTATTTAACATATAAATAGACACGATCACAAATCTCACAGTTAATAAGCTCCCATAAACATAGTACACAAGAAGTCCTCGCATGGGAATATAAAATTTTAAATGCCATACTAGAAGAGGTGCGGTTTGTTATATTGCGGACAACCTTTATAAGCTATTTTAACTTTATGAAATGCTTTAATTATGTCAAAATCAAAGCACCAAATTCAACCTATTTCATTATCCAACAGAAAAGCCATATGTTAATCAACTATCAATCAAAAACTTTGAACTTTTATTTTGAAGAAGAAGACACACAAATAATCATATTGGGGCAAACAGACGAGTTAATTTAAACGAATTTCGGAGGGATACATGGCCTTGAAAATACATTCTTTCGAGGCTAAGGTATATTATATATTCAAAGCAATGATAAACAACGGAAAATGAAACCATCAGAAATAATAGCTAAAATTTCAATTCCTGGATAAAAACGTTATTAAAAATAATCAGAATAAGGTATCAACAATCAAAATAGTAAAGAGATCACCGATGAAAATGAATTCCAACTAAAGAGCAAAGGCATACAAATGTACAACAATAAGCATTGGTGAGTTCTAAATTATAACAACGTGAAATAAATTTTACACTCTAACCAAAGAACTTGACATAGGCAAAGTAAAGGAGAAACATTACCCGGATAAACAGAAAAGATTGCGACTTTAATCAACACCATAAAGCCTGGGGAAAATCTGGAGATAGAGCACCGACTTCCAATTGAAGCCATCGTTCACACGACTATTTTTGCTCCTTTATCTCCTTGATTATTTCTTCACAGTTCTCCATCCCAATTCGCATGATTCTAGTTGTTGGATCACTATGTCGAATCTAAACTGACTTCTTTCTTGAACGAGAAAAAACTAGAAAGCTTCCAACGATCAATTAAATATTGTGATCACTTGTCATAGTTAACTGATGAAGAAGCATATTTCATCTAAAATCAATGGTGAGGATCTGACATAATGGATGAGGAGCAATATATGAAGAGTCCTTAAGAATGATCTATATCCCGAATATCCCCTCTTTTGATGTATAGAAGAACTTTTCAAATTCGTGAGCGAGTGACAGCGCTGCCTCCAACAATTTGATTGCCACCCCAAAATTGAGGCTTACGGGTACAACAACAAATAACGAAATCTCAACATAGGTGAAACTTGTAATCTAAATATCACGATTTCGATAAATGAAGAAGCACAAATAGAGATGGATATTAATAGGTGAGAGTGTGAAATTTTCAAAGTTGAAGTCGCAATAGAGAGAGGGTGATTCTATGGAAGTTCTGTGGTGTTTAATGCATTGAGGTGTCATGGAGTGGAGACATTGTCCTCTGATTTTCTCTCATTCTTTGTCTTTAAGATGTGTATATTTCTTGTCCTCTTTCTTTTTTTGGAGGGGATGAAGAATGTGTACATAAAAAAAAAAGTGAAACTTATGTTAGTTGCTACCATTGATTCTCATGAAGAGGGAATAAAGTCTTGGAGAAAAAGAATAAAAAAAATCAAAAAAAGGGTCGTTCGTATTGTATCTAAAAAGAAACTAAATCACTTTGGGGGCTAATTCTTCTTGGAAGTAAAATATGGAAAAAGATGTAGAAAATTAAGGAAACAATCACTAGAGAAGGAAATTTGGATAGAAAATTATATTCTTCCATCTAAGGAAAATACTTATTTAAGAGGATTTTAGAAATATGAAAAGATTTGACTAAATTTTAAATTTGAAAATATACTCAAATAGGGTGTCAACAATTGTTTCACTGCTTAAGCTATAGAATGAAAGGATTGTTGACATCCCGAAGGTGCATGTCGTGGCAACTCAAATAAAAATTACTTAAAAATAAAAGAATTTATTTAGAAAAAATAATTTAATTTTGGAGTTGCCATCTAATTTTAATGATAATTAGAAAATCAATTAATTATTATAAAAATAGTCTAGGGACCAAAAATTTGGGTAAGGGTTCAAGTTATTCCAAAGAGAAGGTATTAGCACCCTTCGGAATCCATAACTATGGGGCCCGACTAAACTTATTTTTATTTTAAATTGAGGAAGAAATACACAATATAACATAAGTATGATAATCATGAAATAAACCTACATAAGTAATATACACAATAATAAATAAATAATGGATAAACTAAAATTGTTCCATATTTTTAGTGGGAATGCCTCGAAATTCAACGAATAGATTTGTCATTGGCCAAATTTGACAAGTAATGTACTTAACTAACCTTTGAATTTTAAAATATAATAAACATTAGTCTAAACTAGATTTCTTCATCTTTTTGAATGGGGAGACCTCGAAATCCGACAAATAAATCTTTCATCGGCCAAAATTTAACAAACACATCGGCCAAAGTTTAACAAACAATTAACTTAAAATAAAAAATTTAAATCATAACAGATGAAATAATACGAGATGATTGAAGTAAACACATCAATAAAACAATAAAAGTATTAGATAACTATAGCAAAAAAACAATAAATATAATGAAAAATAAATCTCAACAAAAGGTACACAATGAACAAATAATAATAATAATAATACTAGTAGAAATTGTAATAAATGCAACGAGCTAGCAACCCAAATACAAACTAGTTAGAACAAGAATGGAATAGATACAAACATTAATAGATAGTTAAAAGTAAAGTAAAAATCTGGTTGCTAGAATGGAGCTAGAACGATTTCCTATGTGGTTTGTCGGTGACAGCAATGGGTCGTTGGTGCGGTGGCGCTGGGTTGGAGAAGAAGATGGGGGGAGACACGGTTGTGGCTATGGTTCGTCATTTTGTGGGAGTTAAAATGGTGGCGTGATGGTGATGGGGTTTTCAAGAACCGACAGTGGGGATCTTTTGGCGGCTAGTTGTTTCCATCGGAAATGGGGCCGACTGGAGGAGAAACGGAGAGAGAGAGAGAGAGTGGCGCTTTGGTGAGGAGTACCAACAGTTTGAGGAGGAAAAGGGGTTATCGGTGTCATTGGTGGTGGACGGAGGGTGGTGCGGAGAGTCTTTTATGGGGGATTTTCTAATAGAAACAAGAGGATGAAAAGGAGATCGAAGAGGGTTGTTTGTTGTTTGTTGACCGAAGCTTTTTGTCGGATTTTGGGGTCATTTTGGAGATAAATTGGGGAAGACAGGAAAAGGGTCCTTTGATTTTGTTTTTCAAAAGAGCAGCGACGGGGTCGGTTTGGTTTCCGGCAAGAAGGGCCCAGGACAGAGATGACAGAAAGGGAGGAGAGGAGAAAGGGGCTGCCAACAAGATGAAGGGGCCGCTAACGAGATGAGGGGGGACAGGAGTTTTGGGTGTGATTTTTTGGCAAAACTGGGGTTATTATTGGCTAGATTCGCTGGTGGTGTTGGAGTTGCGGTGCGGCTGTTTTTGACATGACAGCAGTGGTGGAGAGGATAGGCAACGGGAAAGGAAGAGACGGTGGCGCAATGGTGGTGCACCGGTGAAGCAGAAGAAGAGTCGATGGGGTTGGATTTTTCACCGAGATTTTGTCTGAATTTGCAGAGGAGCGGCTGTGTGTAAAGGTGAAGAAGAGAGGGGATTTTTCGGTTCCGCCGGAGAAAGAAGATGAATAGTGAAACCTCAAAAATAATCTCCAAATTATTAAATTTTTATTTTCATATTATTTATTCACACCTTATATATATATTTTATGTCAAAATTTAATGGGCTAAGAAGATAATGAGTTCAAATTATGGGTCAACTGGACATACACATATAATTATATCTGAACAAAGAAAAAAAATTAATATACTATGTTAAAATTTAAAATTAAATTAATTAAAATTCTAATATTATAAGAATAAAAGTAATATTCAAAAAATAATCTAAAATCACGTCAAAATAATTTTAAAAATATCAATATAGAAAGTAAGAATTTTTGAAGTGTTAAGTCAAAATTGGGTGTCAACTGTTAAGACCCGCAACGTAATTTAAACCCCGAACGTTCTTAATTGGTTCGATTTAATAAAGTTTGGGATCAAATGCAATATTTCACCTAAGTTAGGTCCTTAAGAATAAAGCTTGTTGTGGGGTCAAGGTATGTGGGATTTATTGA
>JAOTQJ010135510.1:0-10007 GCA_025642045.1 Solanum sejunctum | reverse complement strand
TTCCTAACACCTTCACAACCTTTAATTAACATAAACAAAGATAAAAATCAACATACCTTTCAATCCTTTACTACCCCAAAATCCTTCGTAGGCGCTAAACTACGTGTTTTCTTGACCAACCAACGCCACCACGCTATTTAGGGGCCTCAATATACCGAGTTTGAAGCATCAAGTAATCAAAAACACAAAAAAATCAAAAAATTTTGAAGGTTACTGTAGCAACCCGAGGCTACTACAACTTGTTCTAATGTTTTCGTTCAAAATTTCACTAAGTGTAGAACTTGATAAGCTTGTACAAGATACATGGTTATATATATATATATATAGGCAACACATATACCACTTGGATCAATCAAAAGCTTGCACATACCCCTTGACCCCAACTCAATTTATCCTTAAGGACTAATCTTAAAAGAAATATTGCATTCGGTCCCAAACTTTATTAAATCGAGCCAATTAAGGACTTTTGGGGTTTAAGTTTTGGGTCCTAACATTCCTAACACCCAGCCTATCACTATTCCACCATATAGGATGGCCCCTGCTGAGTTGAAAGAGTTGAAGGAACAGTTAAGGGATATGTTAGAGAAAGGGTTCATAAGGCCGAATGTCTCTCCATGGCTGCCCCGATCTTGTTCGTGCGAAAGGATAGTTCCTTGAGGATGTGTATTAACTACCATCAGTTCAATGACTATCAAGAATAAGTATCCCCTTCCAAGGATTGATTATTTGTTTGACCAACTTTAGGGTACTATTATTTTCTCTAAGATAGACCTTAGATCAAGTTATTAACAGTTGAAGGTGAGAGAATGTGATATCCTAAAGACGACTTTCTGAACCTGATATGGCCACTTTGAGTTTTGGTAATGTCTTTTAGATTGATAAAGGCACCCACAACCTTTATGGATTTGATGAACAGAATATTCAGGCAATATCTAGATATGTTTGTGATTATGTTTAATGATATTTTGGTGTATTCTAGAAATGAGGAGGAGCATGCCAACCACGTCAGGATCACTTTGTAGACACTTCGAGATGATGAGTTGTATGTGAAGTTTTCTAAGTATGAGTTTTGGCTCAAATTTGTGGCTTGCTTAGATCATGTGATTTCTGAAGATAGAATTCGAGTGGATACTCAAAAGATTGAGGCAGTTAAGAATTGGCCAAGACTAATCTCACTGACAAAGATAAGGAGTTTTTTGGGATTGGCTGGCTATTACCAAAGGTTTATTGAGGGATATTCTTCTATATTCACACCGTTAACTAAACTAACTCAACAGAAGGCCAAGTTTCAATGGTCCGATGAGTATGAGAGGAGCTTCCAAGAGTTGAAGAGGAGGTTAACTACTGCACAAGTGTTGACCTTGCCTGATAGAACAGATGGGTTTATAATCTATTGTGATGCTTCTAGGGTAGGATTGGGATGCATGTTGATGCAGAAGGGGAAGGTTATCGCCTATATTCTAGGCAACTTAAGGTGCATGAGAAGAATTATACCACTTATGACTTATAGTTAACAGTGGTGGTGGTTGCTCTCAAACAATGGCGCCACTATTTTTATAGCACATATATTGATGTATTCACAGACCATAAGAGCCTTCAATATGTCATCACCCAGAAAGAGCTCAACTTGAGGTAGAGAAGATGACTTGAGTTGCTCAAAGACTATGATATGAGAATTCTCTACCACCCAGGTAAAGTTACCATGGTCACTGATATTCTTAGCATGTTGTCCATAGGAAGGAACGCCCATGTGGGATAAGAGAAGAGAGAGTTAACCAAAGAAATTCATAGACTGGCCCGACTGGGAGTTCAACTAGATGAGTTAGGGCAAAGAGGTGTAAAATGGATTGTCCTCATCTTTAGTAGTGAAGGTAAAAGAGAACAAGATTAAGACTTGGTCTTATTACAGCTAAAGGAGGATGTTGCATAAGCAGAAAGTGTTGGCTTTCGCCAAAGAGGGAGATAGAATATTGACGTATCAAGGAAGATCATGTATTCCAGATGTTGATGGTGTTCGAGAGAGGATCATGAAAGAGACTCATAGTTCCTAATATTCCATCCACTCAAGATATACCAAGATGTACCACGACTTGAGAGAAGTCTACTAGTGGAGTGGAATGAAGAGGGACATTGCAGAGTTCGTTTCCAAATACCTGAATTGCATACAAGTTAAAGTTGAGCACCAAAGGCGATATGGAATAGCTCAGAACTTTGAGATTCCATAGTGGAAATGGGAGATGATCAACATGGACTTCATCACAGGTTTACCGAGGTCCCCCAGAAAATATGATTCAATTTGGGTGATAGTTGACAGGATGACTAAGTCCACATATTTCTTAGCGATTAAGATGACTGATATCGTAGAGGATTATGCCTGACTCTATATTAGGGAGATTGTCATATTATATAGAGTCCCTTTGTCCATCATCTTGAATAGAGGTACTTCACTACCTAGTTTTGGAGATCTTTTCAAAAGGGTGTGGACACAAAGGTACTCCTTAGCACAGCTTTTAACCCTCAGACAGATGGCTAGACAGAGCATACCATTCAAACGTTGGAAGATATGTTGAGAGCCTATTCCATTGACTTTAAAGGTAATTAGGATGACCACTTGTCATTGATAGAGTTATCCTACTACAACAACTTTCATTAGAGTATTCAGATGGCCCCATATGAGGCACTTTATGGGAGGAGGTGTAGGTTGCCAGTTGGATGGTTCAAGGTAGGTGAAGCAGAGTTAATTGGTACAGACTTGGTTTACCAAGCTGTAGAGAAGGTGAAAATCATTCGAGAGAGGCTGAGGACTATATAGAGTAGACAGAAATCCTATATGATGTCAGAAGGAAAGACCTAGAGTTTAAGGTCAACAATTGAGTGTATTTGAAAGTGTCACCCATGAAGGGTGTGATGAGATTCGGAAAGAAAGAAAAGTTAAGTCTGAGCTACATTGGCCCTTATCAAATTATAAAGAGAGTGGCAATATGGCGTATGAGTTAGATCCACCATCAGAGTTAGAGGCCATCCACCTATTCTTCCACATTCCATGCTCAAGAGTGCTTGGGCGATCCACAACTGGTTATGCTTATTGAGAGTATTGCAGTGAGAGACAACCTGAGTGATGAAGAAATTCCCATCCAAATCCTTGATCGTAAGGTTCGCAAGTTGAGAAACAAAGAGATTGCATCTGTCAAGGTATTGTGGAGGAACTAATTTGTAAAGGAAGCTACTAGGGAGGTGGAGGAGGACATGACAGCCAGATACCCCCATTTATTCTTGCTTGCTAATGATGAGAGAGTTGATGGTAAATATTTCTCTCTAAATTCTTAAATAGCCATTCATTGAATCCTCTTTTGCTTTCCATATGATAGATGGTAGAGTTTTAGAGTCTGAGTGAAGATTGATGTGATTTGATGACTATTTAATTGTATTACTTGTTAAATTCTTTAATTTGTTGATTGCATGAGAGAGATGAGAGCTGGTTGATTTTAATAGGGAGATCCGTGCCTTGTCCTAAATCCCTATCTTTCTCTTCATTCGAGAACGAATGATCCCAAGGAGAAATAATGTAACACCCCTTAAATTCCTCTTATCCAATTTGGATGAGTTTGTGCAGAGGATTGCTGAGAGAATCTGAGAAAATCTATAGCAGAGAGTTTAAGATAGCCTCTACGACTCGTATTGGGCTTCATGACTCGCAGAGGAGCTTTTGTATAGAATTGTAGTATTTTAGACTGCAGAGTCATCTTATCTATAAGAAGCAATTATGACTTGTAAAGAGCAATACAACTCGTAAACCCAAGCTTCGTACTCAGTTCCGATTTTTCATGTATTGAGGCCCTTCAGTTATGAAACGTTAGTTACGACTTGTATTGCGGACTATGACTTGTAATAGGGGGATTCGTAAGGACTTACAGTGATTTAAGATTTTTAGACTTTACACCTACAAGGAGCAGATGTGACTCATAAGAGGGTTTACGAGTTGTAAATGGGGTTTCATAGACCCTGTTGACAACGTTTACTAAAGGGTACTTTTGTCTATTTTAATTTTTATTCTATTAACCCCTCACGCTTTTCGCTTGTACAAAGCCTTGAAAATAAACCCTAAGGCCATTTATTCATCATTGTTCCACCTTGAGGGTTTTGAGAGCATCGGAGGAGAAGAAAAAAGCTAGGGTTTGCCATTCAAGAGCGAGGATTGTTCAAGGTTTAGATGTTTCTTCAACTCTCAGGTATGTAAGGCCTACCAAAGTGTGAAATCTTTCCTTCGCATGCCCATTCATCTTCTTGAGTCAATATTTTTAGGAAAAGAATTGAGATTTTGAGAAATTTTACTATTCTAATAGTGAAATCCTTGTATCTATCATAAGGTCTTATTATACTATATGAGGTAATCTCTTGCATTGCATGGGTGTTCTAATTTGAGATTTGTACATGTGTTTTTATCCTTGATAGCATGAGCTAAATTGCATGCCTTTATGAAAATCTTACGCATAAATTGAGCATGTTGAGTTGAGTAAATTGAGCATGTTGAGTTGAGTAAATTTGAGTATGATTAAGTAGGAGAAGCGTGTTGCATTTGAGTCATATATATTATTACACATGACTATGTAGCATGCACTATATGAGAAGTCCATATAAGTGAGTTTGAATGAGCGTTTGAGGCTGAGTCGAGTTGATTGGTTGCATTGATTGATTTGATTGTTGAGTAATTGAGATGAGTTGAGATAAGATGACCCTATATGGTTGAGTTTTGAGTTGTGTGATGAGTTGATTGAGGAGTCGAGCATGTTTTAGTCTTGGGAGAAGTATTGAGCACCGAGTTGGGTGATTAAGGAGAACCCTAAAACTACTTTTGCTAGTGTAGGATAGTCATTTTAGTATAATACTGGCGACTCTTCTCCAGTAAATGGACACTCTCTCAGGATCTGAGGGAGCGAGGTTAAGGTTGATTGCGCTTTTTCATGGAAAGAAGGGCCAGCGTTATGGTGCATTGCCTATTTATCGTTCTTGCTCGAGAGCCAAAACAAACACGCCCTAACCATTTCACTATTCTTGCCCTGGCAACGATGTTGATTCGTTGTGCATCACCTAAAAGTGGTGGGATGAGGAATGTCGGTTAGAGAAACTCCTAAGCAACATTGATATGAGCATTTGATTTCAAATTGAGTTTGTTTTACTAAGCTTATTTTGAAAAGCATGATTTTACTGTAAAACTTGCATAAACTATTTTGAACATGAGTTGTCGAGTCGAGGTGAGTGAATTGAACTTTACTTTTCTTGAGTTATTTTACATATCGGTATATTCTATGTACTGACGTTTATTTGGACCGGTATCATTTTGTGATGCAGATACATGTGATAGAGGACTTCAGCCTGCGCACCATTGAGGTCTAGTTCAGTACACTTCCAGAGTTGGTGAACACCCTCCCTTACATTTCGAAGGAGCCCCCTTATCTTCTTATTATTGTTGAGTACTTTTCTTATTTTTTATTGAGGTGTCCATGGCCTGCCATGGTACTATTCTAGACGGTTGAATAGAGGCTTCATAGACATTAGAGTAGAGTATTAAATGAGTATTTTGTATCTAAACTTATCTTCATTATAAGTTATGATACATAAGAGTTATGCTCTTATTTATCTTCTTGCCTATGATCTTACTTTATGAGTTATCCTTCCGCTATCGAGTTGATGTGGCAATGAGGCCAAGTGGTTCTCTTGGAAAATCAACAATGATCCTTCAAGTGCCGATAACACTAAGGGTACCTGCCCAGGGTGTGATAGAAGGTTAATAGGCAAGTAGGGGTAGCATGATGTCTAGCCTTGTCGTATAGTAGGTTAGTAGGGTATCTTTATATCTTATGTTGATTATTGTATATCTCATATTTATTTCTTTTATTATATTTATGTACTATTACTTTCTTTCCATTGTAGTCATTTCTCTTTCATATCTAGTATCTTCTGCTTTTGGGGACTGATTTTTTTTAAGCTGAGGGTCTTGCGAAAACAACCTCTCTATCTCTATGAGGTAGTGTGGTAAGGTATGCGTACATTTTTTCCTTCCCAAACTCTACTTGTGGGATTCCACTGAGAATGTTGTTGCTATTGTATTAAGTTATAGATATTTTTTTAAAAATATTGAGTATTATTTTAGAGAAAATATTTTTTTTCATAAAAGAGGAAAAAATTTCTAGAAATTTGATAACTCTAGAATACTATGTTTCAAGTAATATAGAGTAGATTTGTTATAATAAACTTTATTTAAAAAAATAAAATTCAAAATCTCCATTCAAATTTGACTTTAAGCCACTAATATATTTGAATCACCCATAACCATATAGTATCTTTTGGCATTTTTTCAATTCAAATTTGGTAAATCAGTAATACTACCTCCATTCATATTTACTTATCCACTATACTATTTTGACATGTCCAACATTACTTATCCAGTTTATGAAATTAAGAGATAATCTCACACTTAATTCCTAATTTATCCTTTATCATTAATTATAGTCATTTTCCTATTATATTTTTTGAGATATTGTATTTATTATATTCAAAAGGTGATTTGATAAAATTACCACTATCATTTACCACTTTTAAATCTCTATTCCAGGCCAATATTGGACAAGTAAAGATGGATGGAGGGAGTAAATACAACCCTCTCCCTCAATCCTATTCCTACTAGTTTATATCGAATGAATTTGTGAGGTAATGCATATCTATTAAAAATAAATTAGGACATGAATTGAACATCAATACATAGTATGTTTGGTATGAACGAAAATGTTATCCATGAAAATATTTTTATGAAAAATATGTTGATTTCTTATATATTTTTTTCATATTTGATTGGTGAAAAAAATATTTCTAGTGTTTGATTGGTGAATGAAAAGTACTTTTTAGAAGTGTCTTCTATGTTTGGATAAAATAGATAACACTTTTAGGAAGATAATATTTGACCCAAAAATTAACCCCAATGATCAATCGGGTCTGATTCGCTTGTGAGGTCACAGATCGAGTTTTGGAGTCGATTTTTGAATTGGATGTTGGAGTTGGGTGTTAGGGTTGAGTCTAGTGTCTGATCCTTGGTTAAGAGTTGAGGTCAAGTTTCGGGTCCGATCTCAAATTGAATGTTGGTTTAGATCTTGGATTGGTCGACAAGGTCGAGTCTCGATTTGAATGTTAGTGATAGATCCTAGATATGGTGTTAAGGTTGAATCTCAAAATAGTCGTAGGAGTTGGATTCCAAAATTGTTTTTGAGATTGGCTCCTAGTTTGGATGTCGATATTGGGGTCAAGTTCTTACTTAAGTGTTAGATCCGAGTCAAGATTTAGGTATTGAGTCCACAATAAGGATTTAAGACCCAACTCAATGATTTATTTGAGATAGAACCTAAGACCCAACCCTGACACTTGATCAAGGACTTGAACCCAACCTCTACATTGACACTCGACCTCAACATCGATACTCGAATCGAGACCCAACTTCAACATTCAACTTCGCACTTGATAGTCAAAATAAGGACCCAACATTGAATCTCGACTCAAGGCCTAACATTCAAATTGGGATATGACACCTGACTTGGGACTTGACACTAAAATTGCATCACGATACCCTACTTAATATTCGATATCCAAATCGGTATACGATAGATAAATCGGGATTTAATTTTTATACCACACCCGACTATTTTTCCAGAATCTAACTTCGATATCTGATTCTAACACCTACTCGGGACACCACACTTGATCTCGACACTGACATCTAAAGTGGGATCCGACTCCAAATTCGAAACTTAACCTCGAATCTCATTTTGAAGCTTGAGGCTTGATACTTGAATCAAAACGTGGTACTTAAATTAGGACTCGATTCCAATCTCGATCTCGACACTCGAATCAAGACTCGACATTGATGACTAATTTAAAATTTGATTGTGATATTCAATACTGACACTTGATCTGGGACATGATCTTGATACCGACACTCAACCTTAAGCTCGACAGTTGATCTTTGACCGCAAATATCCAAATTAGGATCTGACCTCGAGATTTATCCATTATTTGACCCCAACACTTGACTTAGAACTTGACCCTAGCACTTGATTCGAGACCTAGTCCCATCTCTCAATTTGGGATCGACGTTGACCTCAGCATTGCCACTAACACTTAACACCTGATTGAAGATCGAATTTTGATGACTGATTCGAGATCCTACGTACTTTGGCATTGGACTCAAGACCTGACCTCAACACCCAACCACGATAGTCATTTGTGACTTAATCTCGACACTTGACTCGAATTTTGATTCGAAATCTAATTGTGACACCCAATTCGAGACCTACGCTGGGACTCAATTCCAACATCAACCCAAGATTTGACACTTGAATTGGGACTCAGATGTCGAGGTTGGTTTTTCGATCAAAACTTATTTTTCTTAAAAGTATTTTCTACTCTGTTGAGGTGTGAGGGTGAGAGAGAGTTTAGAAAAAATATTTTTTTTACTTTTTGGAGATAAGTTATTTCCTTGTTTTTCTTCATCTTACCAAACATAATTATTCTCAATCTATTCTTGAAAATAGAAATAATTCAAAATAAAATCATAAATATGAGTAATTAGCTCTCTCGAATTCATCACCTAGAATATGTAAATAAAGGCAAAAATTAAAACAAAAGTTTAAACATTATCTTAAATTTGAAAATTTTACTTATTTTGAATTAAAAAAAAAAAGCTTCAAAAATTTCGTTAACATCCTATTTTTAATCACTATCTTTTGGCAATTTGATGTGGAAGTTGTACTCTCATTAAAAATATCATCTTCTCCCTACACTATTCACGAACCGCCCCACCCAAAAATTTGTTAAAGAAGATGGAAGTGTGGCGTCTTCACTTTCTTGCCGCTTGAAACAGTACTAATAATAAAGATTTGAATGAAATTTGTTTATAGGCACCGACCCACCCTCTAAATCACAACACGTACATACATCAATTTTTTTTCTCCATTGTAATGATTCCATTATTCATCATATCCAATGAGTGCTAAATTTGTAGCATTTCCAATAATTAGCTAATTGCCATCATATATTACTCTAATAACATTCTCATCTACTACTTTAATTTATGTGCTGCTAATACACAAATCATTGCACACGTGATTAAGAAAAGGAAAAAAATTATAATTTATAAAAAAAAATTTTAAGTTCATATTTTTTCTTATCTTATTTTTATTTTTTTTCTTATAAATAAGCAGTCGTTAGAAGTTTTTCGTTAACATGCATGTTTATTAATAAGAGGCAACTTGGTTATTTTTCTACACTTTTTCTTTGATTTATTCATTTTTCTTTTAATTACATATTTAAAATTTTTATCAAAAATACTATAAACATTGCGGTTAAAAGTTTTTAGTCAGTATGCTTGCTTCATTAATAAGAGACAATTTTTTCTTTGATTTAAATTATAATAATTGAAAATTAAGAGTTTTTTAGTCAAACATGACTGTTTCATTAAAAAGAGGCAATTTGGTTATTTTCTGCATTTTTCCTTTGATTTGTTCATTTTTTTTGAATTATATATTTAAAATTTTTATAAAAAAATATACTATAAATTATAATAATTAATAACTTAAAATATTTAAAATAATTATTTTGACTCTCAAAATTTTATTTGTGTCACTTAAATTATTTGAAGTGACATAAAAAGTGTTGAATAATTAATAATTCAAATATTTAAAAGACACAAAGTTTTTAAAAAATAATTTTTCAAATTCTATCAATATCACATAAATTAGAATAGAGAAAGTAACATATATTATTTAAAAATTATATAAATATACTATAAATCATAATAGTTAGCTACTTAAAATATGTACATGACATATTTAAACTTCTGTTGACTCTCCATAAATTGGAAGAAAAAATTAATATATTATTATTTAAGAATAATATAAAAATAATATAAATCACAATAATTAACAACGCAAGGAATTTATAAGTTATATAAAAAATTTAGT
>JAOTQJ010135480.1:0-10008 GCA_025642045.1 Solanum sejunctum | reverse complement strand
TATGATTTCTTTCGCTTAAATTTATTTATCCAAATTTTATTTGACATAAACTTAAGAAATAAAAGAAGCTTTTGAATGTATGATCTCAAATTAGAAATATGTCAAATTAAATATATTAAAATATTTTTTAATTATATAATTTTAAATATATTAAAAATTATTAATAAATAATTTTTTTTAAACAAACTAAAATACAGCAAGAATGTTTTAAAATTTTTGGACAAAGATGGTTGAATAGTAGCTTTCGTTTGGTTTTCTGATTTGCTACGCACTTTGATGTGAAGTAGGCATGTGATTAGCTAAGGGGGACCAACCCCCTCTTTCTCAATAGGTATTAGACCTCCTTTTTTTTAAGTATATCATCAACATCAACATATTCTATTGCCTCAAAAGACTCTCATTCATTATAAAATGAAGGGGACTAGATGCACACAGTCTAACCCCTACATTTAAAAATATAAAGCGGCTATTTTCAGATGACCCATGAAGAGCGTCGAAAGTTGCATTGACTAACTGCTACTTCACAAATGAAAGAAGCGCAAACAGTTTAAAGAATCATTTTGCTCTATTCCATCATACTCCAAAGCCAAAAAATAATCAATCTTTAGCTCCATCCGAAATTGATGGAAAAAAACCTCTTTTTTAAGTAATAAAAAAATAATAGAAATAATAAATAATATAATATGATAATTAAGCAAACAACAAAATTGAAATATTAAAATCAAAGAGTAAGATAATAAGAAAGTATTAAAAACGATTGAAAACTAGGCAATACTCGACCTTTAACTAATTTTCTATCCTAATCATCGACCTTTATAATTTATGTAAATTTCATAAATGATAAACATATAAAGCCTAATTTTGCTCCATAGCTATAGTTTGGATAATTATATTTTGTAACTATAGTTATACCAGTGCTTATATAATTTGCACGATATTTGTATAATTCAATATACAAATCACAACTTTTGTATAACATTTGTATATTTTTTTATACAATTCGTGTACAATATTTGTATAATTCACTGTATGATTTTACAGTATTTATATATTTTGCTATACTATTTGATTCACGTATAGTGTTTGTATAAATCGCACGAATTATACAAAACTCAAACTGTAATTACAACTACATGTTTGTTGTGAGTCATAATCAATTCAGACTATAGCAATGTTAGTTAATTAACTACTATATGTTTGTTTATCTATGTAAATTTTTTTCTTCTAATTTATGTCATGTCTTAACTAATCATTTCTTCCTAATACTTTTTCGACATACATGATCAAACCTACTATCAATCGATGTATTTTGAAAATTTGAGAATCAAAACGTTCATTCAAACCAACCTCGATCAATATGAATGATAATATCATACAGCGTTTAGCTGACATGGCATGACAAATTTCATTAATATATATCTTTCTTAAATTTTATAAGAAAAAATAAAAGTTTAGCTGGCTTACAATCATGTCTCAAAAAACAATAAAATTTGATGCATTAAGCCAGCCAAAAAAAGGCATGCTACACGAAAATATACTTTTAAAATGAAATATATTCATTGTAGTGATTAATAATTACAACATATTCATTATAGTAATTAATAATTTATTTATCTTTCAATTGTCTTTATGAGTCATTAGTACGACTTAAATGTTTTTGTAACGTACTTTTGTAACTTTTCATTGCATTTGACCCATAGGAATTAGTTCCTCCATTTTATTTTAATTATTATAGTTTATTTTTTAAAAAAATAAATAATATAAATTTTGATTATTTTTTAAAAAATATATTTTTTTATCATATTGATATAAAATATTTGTAATCTATAGTACTTTTCATGTCATATTTGAATATCCATATAAATTTTTATATTAAAATACGAAACTGATATAATCTAATCTAATTTTAAAAATTAGTTAAATTGACTATAAAAAATAAAATATAACAAATAAAAAGGAACAGAGAGGATAATTATTCTTTTATATGAGAAAAAGTTCAACCATTTGGAAACACAAATATATTCCTTCCACTTTAATTTATATGATAAAGTTTGAAAATGCACAAAATTTAAGAAAGTAATAGAACCGCTAAAATCGTGGCATTAATTATGTCAATATTCGTAAGGCTGAACTCATAAAATTTGTGGTCGTAAAGTTATACAATAATATATTATATGGTTATATAAAAGCTTATTTAGAAGAAAATAAAGAGCTTTTAAGTTAAATTATTTTCAAATTTCAAAAAGTTACTATTTTTGAAATAGATTAAAATGAAAATTTATCACATAAATTAAAACTAAGTATTAAGAGTAATTAGTTTAACATATTGAATGAAACATGTAAATGTAATAGCTTGAGTGAAAAAGTAAGAATGCCTTGTGAGGTGTGTGTATATATATATATATATTATTTTCTATTTGATTTTTTAATATTTATATTAAGATATGATCAGATATAAATAGATTTATATATTGCGGAGGCTCATTTTTGGAGACTATATTTTCAAGAAATTTACTTTCATTTTTAAGATTTCGAATTCAATATATCTAACTAAAGATGAAGAAAGTGCAACTATTCTGTCGCAATGCATATTAGTCTAATTTTTTATTTTTTTATTTTTATTCTAAGTTGTTTATAAATTGTCCCCTCCTAAGTCCTATCCCAAATAAGTGTCATTTAAAGGTTAATTTTGACCTCTCTTCGTTTAGTTTTACTTATCCACTATACTATTAGGATATTTTAAAAATACTTGTTTAATTTACAAAATTAATAAATAATAAATAATTAATACTCAACAATAACAACAATAATATACTCAATGAAATTTTACATGTGGGGTTTGGGGAGGATAGATTGTACGCAGATCTTACCGCTATCACATAGAAGTAGAGAGACTGTTTTCTAAAACCCTCAGCTCAAAACCTAGAAGCAAAAATAACTAGATATGACAAAAGAAATGTAAGTAAAGGAAAAGGGACAACATGTACAACTAGCAATGATTATTAAGTAATACTTATTTTTTAATATTTAAATGATTTATATTTAACTAAAACAATTTAGTAAATTATTTTAATTATTTATTATTTCTTAATTTCTATTTCAAATTAGTAATCAAGGACTATTGTTGGATTGAAAAAGTAAGAAACTATGTGATTGCATTAATTATGTGGATCATATATTTGACTAAAGTGTTCTCTCTATATCTTCTCAAATTACCCTTTAATTTGGGTTTATCTTTAAGATTAGATTTGACTAATAAGGTACTCTATATATATATCTTCTTGTCCTCTCTTGGCTATAGTAGCAATTACTGTTTTGGTTATTGCTCATAGGTATCCCTCATTTCAAAAAAGTTATTAAGTCAACCATTAGGTTTGAAATTGTTGTATATCATAATAATTATGATGTGATACCATTAAAATCAGTACTATTTTGATATTATTATAAAATATTATAATTTTCTAAATTTTTTATAGATAATTTTTTATCAAAAAAAGATGTCTATCTTCGGCAACAAGAAGATAAAAAAAACTTCTTTCTAAAGAAAAAAACTAACATGATGTATTCCATTCTTTTTTATGTGCATGTGTTGTAAGTAGAAAATAATATTTTTTGATATCGAGATAATTAGATAAAATATAATATATTTATATTTTATCGAAGATGTAATTCTAGAATATAGGAGAATTTAATAAGTTGAGGTTTAGTCATTAGAATAGAATATTAATACGTAATGGAATGGTATCTTCTTTCTTCTATCAATATAGATTATTATTATTATTAATACGTAATGGAATGGTATCTTCTTTCTTCTATCAATATAGATTATTATTATTATTATTATTATTATTATTATTATTATTATTTTATTATCTTATCAATTGTTCAACGTTATTACTAATTTTTTTGTTACAGTATTATTTGTTGTTACTACTGTTCTTTTCTTCTTTTTTTTTTAGCATGTCTTCTTGATCATTGTCGTATTTTTTTCTTACTTAATTTTGATACATTTTACTTGAATTGAGAGATCGAAAATGATCTTTTACCTTCACAAGATAAAAATAAAGTTATAGTACATGTTATCATTTGAGGTGACTTAACTTTAGACCTCTTTTTTTTCTCTTAAAATTTAAATTAAAGCTATTGAGTTCGACTTTGTTGATAGACGTCGACTCTATAGCTCCACCATAACTAGCTATAACCTGTAATTTATTTAAATTTTTTGACATAAAGCATAGGATTGTCCAATTTTTTATGTTCACACTCGTATTTCTTTATTTTTGAAATTTGTAACCTTCGAGTTACATGATAATAAATTTTATCAATCCCATCAAGACTTCCTTTTTAATCGAAAAACATCAATTATTTAAAAATATATGTTAGATATTGAAATGATTTTATTTTATGAATAATCAAATATAGTTTTACATATGTCATAAATGTCTATAATAAAACTTGCCACTAAAATAGAATTTAAAATGTTTTGAAAAAGGATAATACTTGATAAGAATTTTTTACTTAATTTTTTTCCTAGAAGATCTAATAGAAATTGTCTCCAAATATAAAAAAAGGATCATTTTCATCTTTTTAATGCAAAGTATACAAAATATAATCCTTAACCTAGTATAGCTAATTAAAGTAAGTAAAGGAAAGATCAAAATATAGTTGAAAAATAAATTGGCTTAGTTAAAACATGAATAGATTGAAATTAATTTTATATAGAGATCAACTATATACTTTACTCAAGAGGTTAATATATTAAAATAATCTATTGTTAATTTTTATTCGTTTATTTTGGAGTAGTTTAGAAGCTAAAGTCAAATAAATAAATAAGAAAAAGAAAAAAATTTACGCACGAGGCATTATTGCATGTTATGCATGTGCTTTGAAAATGATTTTGGCCCTAAGGCCAACCATCATCTTCCCATCCCTAACATAATATGGATCATGATGGATTGATCGAGATTTTTTTATTTTTGATTTGAAGTTTTAAATTTAAATTTTAACAATAAAAAAATATTGAAATTATTGCTTTAAAAATAAATATTATAATGTGTAAATTCAAAATTATTTAAATTACGACATGAATAAAAAACTGAGTGAGAAATCAAAAAACAACAATCATGTTCCAATCCCTAAAATTTACATTATCATTTTTGGAACTTCACTACATTTTTCTGATTTCATTTTGTTTGAAATCTTTTATAAACTCTTATTTGTTCTAAATTCTGAATTGAGTTAATATCTCAAACGGTTATTTAATTTTAAAAATTAATTTAATGAAATTAAATTTTATTTTATTTCAATAAAATCACTCAACTAAATTTATGAAATTCTTATTTTTCTATTTTCCTCATACAAGTCTCTTCTCTAATCTTAAGTAAATTATCTGTATATACTAAAATAAAATATTATATTCAAATGTGGTAAGTGTCAAAAACACAAATAAACTATTCTTTTTTTTGAGTTTCATACCTAAACTATTATAAATGTGAGCTTCATACCTAAACTATCATTTATTAATTTGAGAAATGTAGTACACACATCATGGTGAGAGTGGAATGAAAGATAAATATGTATTTTTCAAACCAATAAGTGATGGTTTAGATATGAAACTCACACTTTCAATAGTTTAAATATGAAACTCAAAAAGAAACAAAATCATGAACCACCTAAGAAAGGATTCATACAAACCTTAATAAGATTTAAAATTTTATTAAATTTCATATCAAGTTAAAATCAGACAAACAAAAAGAATATAAATTAAATTAAAAGACTTGATATATTTTTATATATAGATTTAAAGCTACATTTAACTTGTCTGTAAAAGTGGATTGAGATCTACTTTCAATTACTAACAAAATGAATAAACATCACAATTACAACAAGGGTTTTTTCTCCTTCATTTGCTGCCAACTAAACCCCATAAAGACAAACTAATTAAAGTTATATTATGTCTATTTTCGGACATTGAGTAGCGAAGTCAGAATTTTCATTAAAATGGTTTAAAATCTTGAGAAGTTGATGCACGAATTAATCAAGTGAGATTCGACATCTATTGTATATATCTAAACTATTATTTAAGTTTTTAACTATATATAGATGGTAAAATTTTTCAGGAAGGAGGTTCAGATCAACTTAAGAATTTCATGACATATTCATACAGCATATATGCCATGTGAGGGCTTAGCTTTAACAACTTGTGCAACAGAGAAAGTTTCACAGAGCAAGAAGAGGGCATTAACATTTGACTCCTAGGTAAAAAGATTACACTCAAAAAGCTGACTATAATTTGACTATACATGAGCTATATATTGAATATACAATATGATACACTCAAAAAGTTGAGTATAGTTTGACTATAGATGAAATATAAACTGAGTATACATCGACTATTCAATTTCGATCAACTCAAAACAGTCTCAAAATTTAAATTAGTAATTCTCTTGATGTTTTGAGTCTTTCGATATATGCTTCTACTAGTGTTTTCATTCAATATCTTATTCCCGCATTGAAATCAAATTTATCCAGAATTATGACTCGTAAGGCCCCACTTGGCAAAAGAAAGTTCCCTATAAAATATTTTTTCATACTTAGAACCTGAAATATCTAATTAAGAAAGAAATAATTCTATCTACATATCCAATACATAAGTTCCCGAGACTTACTGACTCTACTAATCTGGATTCGTACTGTAAAGAGCTCATAATGGAGGGGGCAATCTTCCCCAAAATTCACTGGCTTGACTAATCTGAATTCATGCCAAAATATATTCAAAATAGTTTCTTAAATATCTCATTCAGTCACTTATACTTGTTAAATTTGAATTCAACCGCCCTCTAAAATATAATAATGATATAATATTTTATCATAATATCCATATATATTTAATTTTAGTACTTGAAAAATAATTTAAAAAATAAGTATAAGCATAAAATATGAAGAGAAATATTTTTCTATTGATAAGCTGAAAATAACAAGTACAAGCAAATATATTTTTAATTTAATATAGTAATAAGTAAAAAGAAATGAAGGGAGTGAATTTCATAGTATTTTCAATTTCTTAAGTTTGACAAATGGGAACACTTTATTTCTATCCATTATTTTAACAAAATTCTATTTGAGGCAAATTGTAATTTTTTTAAAAACTAGAATTATCATAAAAATCTCATCAAATCGTAGAACCTTGACACAAAATTACACTATATACGCCTAAGATTTTACCAGATGTCTAAAATAAATAAAAAGTTAGGAAAATACACCTTCAAATATGAGTTCTTGTTAATTATTAATTTTTTTCATGATTTCATATTAAATCTTACTAATATTTATAAGAGAAAAATATTCACTACGTAGCTCAGTTGATTGGTTGTCTGAATTCTCTAGCCCACCAAAATTACTCAGGAATATATTCACACTAGTGAGGTAGTACCCTCGATGCAAACAAAAGCCATAATTGGATCAAGTATTTACCATACAAGTGCTGTGTGGAAACGTTATGCTGTAAAGGAGATAAAACAAACATTAACATTGCAGTTACATGAAAGATTTTCGAAACAGAGCAGTTATGTACAAAGCCAAAATTCTGCAACTACTTTCTGTGTGGGATAATGGTTGCAGGAAAAGTAATTAGAACGGAGGAAGGCGAAAATATTGAATCTTCAACGGAGAGTTGTGAGCGACAATAAATTTCCAAAAACGCTGGATAACCTAGTGAAGAGTCACAGCAGGCATACCTGTGGAGTTGGCGGCTTCATTGTCAGTGATTCAACTTGTCCAGATTTCCTTTTGCTTGTGCTCTGGGAAATTTCTGAGTGAAAGAAATTCATAAATTAGCAAAGTAGCACCCTGTCAAAGCTATTTTTTTGCAGCAAAGCCATCAGGAATCCACAATAGAACATTAATGATAGCCGAGCTTGTTGTTCTTCATCAGGTCAAAACAAGAGAGTCTAGGATACCATCGGTAGAATGCCAAAAAAATTACTAAGCCGCACAAACAAGAAGCTTGTTAAGGTTAACAAACATAAAAGTAAAACTGATCAAATAAGACTGTAAGCGTTAAGATCATGATATATTGCTCGACCCTTACTGCCACAATAATCAATAGCTTGAGCCCAGTAAAAAGCCACCCTCAACCTCATTGCCCACTTTGTCCCCTATGGCATTTCGTAAATCAAATATCAGCATTCATCCTCAGCTCATGAGCTGACTCATTAGCCTTGTCAAAATATACTACAACAAAGGATGCAGCCACCAAAACAGCACATCACACTGACACAATCAATCTACCCTTAACGAACATAATTCTTTAAGCCCATCATCTCCCTTAAGACTGCTATTTCTGTCATCTAGACCACATTAGCTTCAAGGAGTATGCCAAGGTATGATATAGCTGCTGTGCAGACCTGGTAATTGTAAGCAAGCAAGTGAAAGTTAGAAGTCATTTGGAAAGGGAAAGGACCATCATACACGGGAATGTATATTTTTGTGCATCAACAGCTGGTAAGGATTTTTTGCCCCAAAAGTAGTGGTTCATAAGATATACAATTATAGCGTCCAGGAAAAAAATTCTTTAATGGTATTGCGTAAAACTGATACCGACTGCTATCAGTGTTCACTTAAATCAAATTAAGTCTTCCAAGAATGTTATGGAAGTATTCTACAGCACACATTAACTCTTCCACTTCAAAAAAATTTCACTTCATTACAATGCAAAAAGCCTAGATGAACTCCTACGCCTAAAGTGGTGTTTGCTATTTAGTAATTTAAGAATTGGCGACCTACACTACAAACATGACTTCTATTGTGTAGACATGAACATAAAGATAAGAAAATATGAATTTACAACGTCCAGCTCCCTCTCTATCACAGTTATAAAGTTCAGTTCAGATTTGGCTTTTAAGATATTGAAGACACTCTTCTTTCAATACAATTGCAATTTAATTCTTTTTTTCAGTTCGATAGGAATAACACGAAAATGGAATATGTTCTCCCAACTTGGTTCTCATAAATTCTAAAAGATGTAGATGTGTGTTAATATTCATGTCAAATGCAGACAAGATGTTAGACTTGTTACAAAGGAAGCCTCCTTCATGGCTAGTCTCTATCTTGATAAGGAGTTAACGAACATTCTAATCTCTCCATCTGTCTTACCTATCACCTTTTAAAAATGCACATCATTGTTTCAGATGTCCCTGATCATGATAGTATTATGAGGTGCTTAGTGCATTAAAAAAGCTATTAGCCAGCTCTTTAAATGTCTCCGAAATGATAAAATTCAGTTTATTGTTACCTAATTTAGGCACACAGGAAAATTCAGCAACAGAATTAGGAACAATAAATAACATAACTACAATATCAATAATTTCACAAGACATGTTTATTCATACATGGGGCATGGTTAGGGCCAGTAAGGAAGAAGGGAGTCTTTTCTTCACAGATTTACATGTTGGGCTGACAAACAGAAACGTTCGTGCATTTCTCATTTAGTTATATGAGTAAAAGTAACAAGAAACTGTAAAGAGTTACGCTCAGACATTACACAAAAGGATATCACTTTCCAGGTAGACGGTTAAACGGAGGTCATTACAAGATAGTATATTGGATGGTAGATAAAACACCGATCAGATTTATTTTAGGCCATCTTTATCTGCTGATGAACGAATTAAGGCTTTCCAACAGACCATCTCTATTCTTAATCAAAGATAATTTGATCTAGCTGATTAAACAATGTCACAAAATCAAGGGAACTAAACCATACAAATATTCATGAAATTTGTAATGCTTCATCGCAAATTGAAGTGTTAAACATGTAATAACTTCTACAAGTGGACCAAATATCAGTTCGGTGAGCAACCATTTAATCAGAAATAACAAATACCTTTATAAATCTATGTGTTCATTGTTGACTTGTTGTCCTATTTTTTATCATTCATCATTAACATACCCCAGTGCCTCAAAAGGCTCCCGCTCATTGCGGGGTGAGGGGGGGTCGGATGTACGCAGCCT
>JAOTQJ010135429.1:0-10010 GCA_025642045.1 Solanum sejunctum | reverse complement strand
CTGCATGCTACACACTAGAAAAGAATTTGGTTATCTAGTGATACTAAGTTAGAAAATCATCAGGAACACAATAACCTAGTTTCTCTCTATATTGATTAAACTCCCATGTTAGTTAGGTTTACTTTTCTACTGATTATTGCAAGCCCTTCATTTAGGAAAGTAAGTGGGTTAATCACTCAAATTGCATTAATTGAATTCTCCTAAGTCCACGTATTCCCTTTGGCTAGACCTTAACCTAAGTTAGGTTCTATTTCTTGACAATAACCATTTTATGTTAAAAAAGAAGGTGTAACTTGGGTGACATCAAGATTTTCGCATCATTGTTGGGGAATATGGCTAGACTTGGTTAATTCAAAGTTATTTGGTTATTAATCCCAGTTCCCTCATTTTATGTTTGTTATTATTTTTGTTCTTTTTCAGGGTGTGAGTGTAGTGTATACCCAACATGCGAAGCCAAGTCAGACCCTTAACTTCATTTGACCTAGAAATCGATAGAACGTTGAGAAGAATGGCCCAAGATAATGCTAACAACATGGCTAATGTAGCTCTGTACAGGAATGATAATGAGAATGTTGACCATGAGAACCCACTTCCACTTGAGGATATTGCTCCACAGCTACAAGAGTTAATACAAATACTTAATACTGGAACTAATATAGGCTGAATCCTATGGCTATGGATATGATTGAACTTATTGTGTTGCCACCACTATCGGTTGACATAAAGTTTGTGGTTTCGATGGGTTGCTTTAGATGTTGCAGAAATGTAGGCTATTTACAAGCTTACCATCGGAGGATCCTCATAGCTATCTACACAATGTTGTGTTTGTCTGCAAGAGTATGATAGGAAGAAAAATATGTCTATGGATATTATGGGACTTCATGTGTTCCCATTGCCTTTCACAGATAATGAAGTACTTTGTCTATATGAGCTCCCATAGCGTTTGATCACCAGTTGTGCTACATTGTAGAAGGAATTTTTGGAGAGGTACTTCCTGACAACGAAGAAGCTCAAGTGGAAAGATCAGATCAACAACTTTGAGCAACTTCCTGGTTAGTCAATCATTACTACATAGTAGTTGTTCACTAAGTACTTTAGGAGTGTCCTAAGCTATGAAATTGCTGACAATGTCCTAGGGGAGATCTTCTACAAAGCCCTGGATACAAATAGCCTGTCATATGCCGAAACTACTTGGGAGGCTTGTTTGTAGACTAGCCATTCGCAAAAATTGCTGTGTAGCTGGATATTGTGGCCAAACTGAATCATGTGTGAAAGCCTATGAATAAGTTCTCTACCACACGCATGGGTACGATTGGCATAAGCTAGAGCAAGCGACAATAAATGAGGGGTTCATATAGATCCTTGATCAAGGTAATGCCAACATGGAGGTGTTAATAAAGTAGATGCAATAACTAGCTAGGGCTAGAAACATCCAGGAAATCTACCACACCAAGAAGAGGAAACAAGAAGGAGGCACAAAATGAGACTGCAAGGATGACAGTAGGAGTGACCATTACATGCCCCCCTCTCCAAAATTATGACATGTGTACGACTACTTCAAGAATTGAGGGGTTGCTTAGCTGGTTGTTGAGAAAAATTGACACATAGGATGAGACCTTAAGAGAGATTAAGTTCGACATTGTCAATATAAATTGGAAAATCAAACATCATTTTATCGTGATCAAGCAGTCGACCATCAATTTGGACAAGTATCAGCTCAACTAAATCAGATCTAGAGGGACATAATATCTGACACAATATATCAAGACCTAAAGTATACTGAATGATACAAGATGAATATGACTAGTGGTGACGGGAGCTCCTTCAAATTTTCTATAGCAGCTGACAAGGGAGCATAAAAGCATGAGGAAGTCTGAGTATTGAAGCCATCTATGTAGTGTCATGACAATAAATCAAGTGTTGCTTAGGAGGTAACCCAAGGTGAAGATTGGCACGTATGTGCCTAGGTATGATTTTTTACCCCTGCACTTTGTTTTGCTTTGATTGTGTGCATTAGGGATAATGCATCTCTTTTTTGATGGGGTGTGGGTCATTTTGGGCCTCAGCAAAGTTTGAGTAGCTTGAGTCCATATATACTCTAAGTTCTTATCCCGAGGTTTTCTAGTTTGTGCTCTTTTTCATCCTGGATATTTACTTTTGTTGAACCAGCATGTTTAGGACATTTTAGGTCGTATTTGTAGCATATAGGACTAATACATGGGGCATATAACATATTTTTATTTTGTATGAAAAATGATACCCACCAAAATTTTGATTAGTCACTCTAGATAACAACTTATGCATGTTTAGGAGTGTTGACAATGTTTGTCTTGATAAGTGACAAAAATTGAGATAAGAAGCATGATCTGAGAGTGTTTTGTTGATAATGTAGTCAATGCCATGTGAGTTTAAGCATAAGTTACTAAATTCATGTATTGTGTGCTAATTTAAAATTTACCATGCTACTCTAAGTTAGATTGTAGATTAATTAGGTTGGGAAAGGATTTTAGGCCATTATTCTTAAAAGCACACTTAGTTTAAATGACCAACCTAGCCTTGCTAGTTGTAAAATTCTAAAATTGTCCCCAGTCCTTCCTTGAATATTATGCATCTTAACTGAGGCAAAAATCTTAAGTAGAGGGTGGGTAACAAAAGTGGCCCTAGTTTGAAGGATGGATAATGTGCATCTCAATACAGGCCAAAAGCCTAAGTTAAGGGTGGCTAGTATAAGGGTGAGACACCAAAAAGAGGGGGAAGTTAGTAACCTCAGAGAAAAGGATATAAATCATGTATTGGGTGCAAGAAAAATAAGCAAAAAATTAGTTGTGAGTTAAAAAGAAAAATGAAGAGTAAAAACAAGGCAAAAAGCTAAAAAATAAAGAGAAAGCACCCAGAAAAGCTTGAAATAGGAGAAAGGGAGAATGACATGAAAAATAACAGTGTTGGTAGGGCAAAAGTATAGAAAAATATAGTGTCAAGGAGGGCCTTTAGTCACTATGTTCCCAGATTACGATACAAAGCCCCCTGAGCCAACATTACAAGCCTATAAAGTCCTAAAGTGATCCTAGTCCAAGTAGTTGAAGTTCTTAATCATGAGTATAGAGGAAAGCCTATGGTATTGGGCATGATGCATGAATATCTTTTGTGAGGGTGAGTAGCTTTGCATATTCCTAAGATTATATATGAAAACATCATTTAGAGTGAGATGTGAGACTATTTTCAGTGAGGGTACTTGCATTACATTATTCGCAATTAGACTTATGCAATGATTGTGGATTGTTGATAGTAGCTCACTTATTCAGTGATTGTGGATTGATGATAGTACCTCACTTGTCATAGTTGTGTTGACACATACATTTTGTATTGGTTTGCTAGATGACTATCTTATTCTATTTTGAAAAAGTAGTGTGGGTATCTAAGTTTAAGTTTGATATGACGTATGTCATTGGGTTGAGGTCTGTGTATTACTATATTAGTTATATAGATTGAACTCGTTGCTTGAGGACAAGCAACAATTTTAAATTGAGGGTGTTGATGTGCTATCAAAATACAATACTTTTGATGCTAAAACTTTGAATTTTTTGTTTTCTCAATGCGATGTTAGTTGGTTTTATGTACTTTTGTGTTTTAATTGTAGGATGGCATGGTTGGCCTTGATTTTTGAAAGAAAATGCAAAAGTTACTACTTTTGGTGATTTTTGATACCCTTTATAGGCCGTAGTGCACTCCACATACCATAAAGGAGGTTTCGCGGATAATTCTAGTGAGGGACTGATTTTTTGAAGTTTGTTCTACAAGTATGCAGATGGGTTGTAGATTACCTTATGAGTCGCAAACTATGTTTTGTGCACTGAGAATCGGAGAAAAAGGATTTTTTGAATATTCATCAGATGAAAACACCTATAGGTTCTAGAGGGGTATCATAGATCTCAAGTCTAATTTTTCACTAACATAGTATAGGACCCTGATTATAGGTCGTGGAATGCAATATAGCTCATAGGATTGATGAGATTTTTTATCAACTTCAAGGGGCTAAGTCACATTTCTAAGATTGATCTTCGATCTGGGTATCAATAAGTGAAAGTAAGGGAGTGTGACATTCACAAGACTGCTTTCTGGACTAGGTATGGGAACTTTGAGCTTGTGGTTATGTCCTTTGGTTGAATAATGCACTAGCTGTATTTATGGATCTTATGAATCGGATCTTTAAACCCTACCTTGACTTTTTTATGGTGGTTTTCGTTGATAATATCTTGATTTATTCACATAGTGAGGAGGGGTGTGTGAATCGCTTGAGGGTGGTGTTGCAAATCTTGAGAGAGGAGAGGTTGTACTCTAAATATGAAAAATGTGACTTTTGGTTTAAAGAGGTTGCTTTTCTAGGGCATGTGGTGTTGGGTGATGGCATTAAGGTGGATCCTAAGAAGATAGAGGTAATTAGAAATTGGCCTAGACCTTTGACTCCATCAGATATTAGAAGTTTCATGGGCTTGGCGGGTTATTACCGGAAGTTTGTAAATGGTTTCTCTTCAATTGCTTCTCCCATGAATAAGTTGACCCAAAAGAAGGCGAAATTTGTATGGATCGATGAGTGTGAAAAGAGTTTCTAAACTTTGAAAAATAAGCTTGTCTCCGCTCCTATCTTGTCTCTACCGGAAGGGTTGGAAGGGTTTGTTGTTTATTGTGTTGCCTCAAGATTTGGTTTGGTTTGTATTTTGATGCAAAGTGGTAAGGTGATAGCATATACCTCTAGATTGCTTAAGGTGCATGATAAGAACTATCCCACCATGATATTGAATTGGCGGCTATGGTATTTGATCTGAAAATTTTATGTCACTACTTGTATAGGGTTCATGTTGATATGTTCACTAACCATAAGAGTCTCCAATGTGTGCTTACCCAAAAAGATCTTAACTTTAGACAAAGAAGGTGGTTAGATATCCTTAAAGATTATGATATGAGTGTTTATTATCACCCTGGCAAAGCTAATGTTGTGGCTAATACTTTAAGTAAGGTGTTTATGGGTAGACTAGCTCATGTTGATGATGGTGTCAAAGAGGTGGCTAGAGAGGTTCCTTTTTTTTAGGGAACAGACCTTTGCCCGAGGGTCCCCAATCCTTTGGATGGTCATGGGTTGAGCACCCCCAAGACTTATTATAGACAGCAAAAAAGAAAAGTACAAAGACGGGGGCATAAACCTTACATCGATCCTATGGTTGTTTATAAATTATCCATCCTACTAAGGTTAGACAATTCATCCCCATTTCTAAAAGGAGCAAACTAAGAAAATATCATATTAGGAGGACTTCTCCCAATACAATTTATCTAAGAAAGCATTTAAATAAGGAAGACTCTCTCCTTGCAAAGTAAGAGAAAACAATAGTAAACCAGACTAACATAGAAACTAATGTCAGTATAAACATATAATTAGCATCAAAACAAAACAACAAGAGAAATCTTGAACAAAAAAGTCAGTCAGAACACCTACTAAAGGGGTTTCCTAATCTTTTTAAACTTTTTCCTTATGAAAGAGACCATACTCATCTTATCCAACTAAAAATAAGCTTTGGCTTCCTGTGGGATGTGTCGTAACTCAAAATAAATCTGAGGAGAAGTAAAAGTGTGACTATATTTTGCCATAACATCTGCAATATAGTTGGCTTAGCTATAAGTGTGTGTACGATTAAAATCCTGAAGCTGAGAAACATAATGCTACAACCTGGAAATTGCCTATGCAATATGCCAAGGTGGTGCTGACTGTAGTGTCACTCCTTTGTACACTAACTCAGAGTTGACTTCCAATATAACCTTCTCATATAGAAGATGAATGTACCAAGCTACACCAAATACAGTAGCCTCTATTTTCAGCCTAGTTATTTGATCCTTCCCCTAGTGAAACAGCATAAGCAAATAAAAATTCCCACTATTATTCCTGATAATACCCCCACCTCCTATAGCACTAAGGTTATTAAGTAAACTTCCATCTGGGTTCACTTTCACCCATTGCCCAGGAGGTTTGCACTATAGAACACGAATGATTTTTATATCATGAGTGCATTTTTTAGTAAGAGTACCACAATCTCTCCAATTACCAGGCCAAAAGATCTCTAGAAAGGTTGATTTGAGTAGCATGTTAACATCTCTAATCACCAAATACTTTACTCTTGCTAGGTTTGACTATTTTGCACCATATTTGACACTACACTTGTTTTTCCATAAGTTCCAGCAAACCAACATGGGCACAGCATGTAGAAGAATTTTATGAGCAGCATTCTTATGATTCATATTCCACCATCACATAATGCAGTGTGGTTGGGGGAGATTTGTGAAGTCAATACCACTAGAGCTAGCAAAAAACGTCTACTCATGGGTAGCAAAATGTCACTGCACAAAGATATGATCAATGGTATCCATTCCAGGCTTGTAAGTGCAGTAGCATGTATGAGGATCAGCCCCAAAAGTAATCACCTTTTCATTGGTAGGGAGCTTCTTTCTAAGAGCTCTTAATAGCAAGAAAAAACACTTAAAAGGAACTCCTTTCTGCCAAGTGTACTTATTCAAGTTGGTTTTGGGTCTGTGGTCTCTAATAAGATTCCAGGCAGAAGATACAGAGAATTTCCCATCTAAATAAGCTTTCACACAGGCTTATCTATTGCAGTTACCTATATATCTAATTGAGTTACCAAAATAGTAGGAACAAACTGAGAAGGAGCTAAATTGGTAATCAACTAAACATCTCAATCCCCATCATGAGTAAACTGAGACTTTTTTAAGTTGTTGAACCTATTAATAACATCACTGAAGTTAGCTAGGGGTCCAAAACCAAACTAATCATCCCACCAAAAGCAACAAGTACCATAATTAACTTTCTATTGAATGTGAGGTTCATCGATTAGCTAGATTAGGGGTTAGGTTGGATGAGGTTGACAAAGGTTGTATAGTAATTTTTAATATTTGTAAATCATCCTGGATCGAGGAGGTAAAGGAAAAATAATATCCTGATCACACCTTGCTAAAATTAAAGGCCTTGGTGAGAAATGCTAAAATGGAGGTTTTCTCCCAAGGGGGTGATGGTACCCTTAGGTACCAAGGTAGAATGTGTGTGTCAAATGTGGGTGATTTGAAAGAATTAATCTTGAAGAAGGCTCATAATTCATTTTATTCTATTCACTCCAGTTCCACAAAGATGTATAAAGACTTGAAGGAAGTGTATTGGTGGGGTGGTATGAAGAGAGACATTGCCAAGGTCATATCTGAATGCCACAATTGCTAACAAGTGAAAGACGAACATCAAAAGGCGAGTGACTGAGCTCAAGATATAGATATTCCTACTTAGAAGTGGGAGGAAATCAACATGGATTTTATGGTTAGGTTGCTTAAGATAGGAAACAGTTTGATTCTATTTAAGTTATTATGGATAGATTGACAAAGTCGTCTCACTTCCTACCGGTCAAAACTACTTATGGTGCCAAAGACTATGCCAAGTTGTACATTCATGAGTTGGTTATATTACATGGGATGCCCTTGTCTATCATTTTAGATCATGGTGCTTAATTCACTTCTCACTTTTGGAGGTCCTTCCAAAGAGGTCTTGGTATAAAGGTTAAGCTTAGCAAAGCCTTTCAGCCTCAAATGGATGGTCACTCTAAGAGTACTATCCAAACTCTTGATTATATGCTTAGAGTTTGTATTTTAGAGTTTAAGGGTAGTTGGGATGCATATCTTCCACTCATTGAATTTTCTTACAACAATAGCTATCATTCAAGCATTTGTATAGTTCCTTTTGAAGCTCAATATGAGAGGCATTGTAGATCCCTAGTTGGGTGGTTTGACGTGGGGGAAAAGGTTTTGCTAGGTCTAGATTTGTTCATGAAATCGTTGGACAAAGTGAGGTTGATTAGGGAGATATTTCATAACAGCCAAAAGTAGACAAAAGTCCTACTCGAATGTGAGGAGAAAAGATCTTGAGTTTAAGATTGGTGATTAGGTTTACTTGAAAGTCTCACCCATGAAGATATGGATCAATTTGGCAAGAAATGGAAGTTAAGCCAACCTTTCTAGGTCCTTATAGAGTTTTGAGGAGGATTGGTAAGGTTGCGTATCAGTTGGAGTTGCCTATGGAGATGACTATGGTTCATCCGGTCTTCCATGTGTCTATTTTGAGAAAGTGTGTGGGTGACCCAAGTGCTATACTTTCCTTAGATGTTGTGGGTGTCGTATAAGATAATTGTCTTATGAGGAGGTCTTGGTAGAGATTTTGGATAGACAAGTGAAAAGGTTGAAAAATAAAGATGTAGCCTTCGCCAAGGTCCTTTTAAGGATGAACCAACAAATTAAAAGTGCCACATGGGAAGTCGAGGCGGATATGAGAAAGTGATACCCATATATCTTCCACTCTACTTAGGACTAAGGTACTAATTTAAGTCCCCAATATAATTTCAAGTCTTAAGTTTCATCCCTTATGTCATTTTGCATGCATTCATGATCATTGTAATAAGTTTATGGTGATTATTGACAGTCACGTTGAGATTTTTAAAATAATGTTTAAATGCATTTGTTACATTCATGTGGAGCTAAAATTTTCATGATTACTTCTTCTATGTACGCTTCTTTGACATTCAGGAGTGAATGTTCCCAAGGGGGAGATATTAAAACACCCCAAAAATGTGCTTCAGAAATGCACCTAATCGTAATTCCTATATATCTCAAAACAGATCATAATATCAAAAATCTGACTTCATATTCATGATCAGGGGGAAAATTGAGTAGGAAGTGGGTATAAGCCCAAATTAGAGGACCCGTAATGAAAAATTATTTTTCCAAAAACTCAAATTCCAGTAGCCATTCGTGCCCAGGTTGTGACACGCCAAGGGCGCAGATCAGTTGCGTAGTTGTCTGCGTGATAGGTCCTTGTAGCGAACTTGATGCAGACTAATGTATTATTTTCCTTGAATTTTAATTTTGTCCCAAGGGCCTTGGAGTCATAGCCTCATGCATACATATATGTAAAAACACCTATACTTAGTCATTTTTCAACTTTATATCATTCAATACCCTCTCTAACACTTAATCAAATATTTTATCCAAATTCAAGTGTCTCAAGCATAATTCTAGATCTCAGGAACTCCATTCAAGCTTCAAGTCTCCTTCAAGTCTACATCAAAAAAATCCAAGTTTGAGGTATGTGAGTTTCATCCATTGGGTCCTTTCACCCATGGAGCCCAATCTCCCCTTTTTATAAAAATTGCAAATTTTCAAGTTGTATCTTCTATGCATATCTTTTATTATGGAAATTGATTACAAATTATGTTGGGGGTTTATGAAATATTAACTGAATATGCTTGTTAATCTATTTCAAGTTTATACTATGAATGTTTTGAGCTATGAAACTACGATCTATTAAGTTATTTGAGGATGGATTTCAAGGTATTTTAGATGAGGGTTTTAATATGTGTTGGTCGGTTGATTTAAACTGACTTTTGTCATATTATTCACTCTTGAATTATACGATTTTGAACTAGAGTTGCACACCCACCAAGTGTTCTATAAAATGTCTTGACAACGATTCTCAAGTTATTGATGGTCTATTACATGATTTATAAGTCAAGTGGCTTTGTGAAGATTAAGGGATTGTATATATGCATTAAATTCATGAAAATTATCTATATTGTTGCAAGTTAACCACACCTTATAGGGGAATGACATGCCTATACTATCATGTTGAGGGGTAGATACCTTGACCACCTTGTCGGGGGTTGACATGCTTGTACTACCATGTTGAGGGGTAGATAACTTGATCACCTTATTGGGGTGTGACATACCCGTACTACCATTTTGAAGGGTAGATACATTGACCAATTTGTCGGGGGGTGACATGCCTATTCTACCATGTTGATGGGTATATAACTTGACCACCTCACTAAGGGGGTGACATGCCAAGATTCCAAGTAGTAGTTGCTTGGTCTATGATTATAGTCTCTTCACACACATGTAATCTATATTTGCAAGTT
>JAOTQJ010135408.1:0-10010 GCA_025642045.1 Solanum sejunctum | reverse complement strand
AGGTGTTACAGACTCTTCGTGATCGAAAGCTATATGCCAATTTTCTAAATGTGAATTTTGGCTACAGTCTGTGGCATTCCTGGGTTATATTGTGTCTGATGAGGAAATAATGGTTTATTCACAAAAGAGAGAACCTGTGAAAGATTGGCCAAGAGCCACAACACCCATGGAAGTTTGGAGCTTCTTAGGTTTGGCAGGTTATTACAGGAGGTTTGTTGAAGGTTTTTATTCTATTTCTGCACCTCTAACCAAGCTGACACATAAGGCAACTAAGTTCCAATGGAATGATGCATGTGAAAGAAGCTTCTAGGAATTGAAAAATAAGTTAACTTCTGCACCTGTGCTAGTACTTCCAAAAGGTACTGAGGGGTATGTAGTGTATTGCGATGCTTCAGGAATTGTCTTAGGGTGTTTATTGACACAGAATGGTGGGGTAATTACTTATGCATCCAAGCAGCTATGACCACATGAGAAAAAGTACCCAACATATGATCTTGAGTTAGCAGCAGTTGTATTTACTTTGAAAATATGGCGCCACTATTTGTATGGAGTTCACGTTGACATATACACTGATCATAAAAGCCTTTAGTACATCTTTAAGCAGAAAGATCTAAACTTGATACAACGGAGATGGCTAGGGCTAATAAAGGATTATGACATTGACATACTATACCATCCAGGGAAGGTAAATATGGTAGCCGATGCTCTGTGTCATAAGGCAATCATAAATACTTGTGATCAAGCTATGGTAAATCAAGGAATAGCCAAGGATCTATGTTAGCTAGCCAATTTGGGGGTTCCACTACTTGAAACTCCTAAGGAAGGGGTTAGTGTGCATAATGCTGCAGAGTCTTCATTGGTAATAGAATTAAAAGAAAAATAGTTCGAGGATCCTGTTCTACGACATTTGAAGGAAAAGGTGAGTCACGGTGCAATAAAAGGCTTTGACGTTGCTCAAAATGGAGTATTATACTATCAAAATAGATTATGTGTGCCAAATATTAATGTTTTAAGAAAGAGAATAATGGAAGAAGCCCATCATTCCTGATATTCCATCCACCCAGGATCAACTAAATGTACCATGACTTGAAGAGAATGTTTTGATGGGGAGGCATGAAAAAGGACCTTACAGAGTTTGTAGCTCAATGTCCAAATTGCCAATGAGTAAAAGTAGAACACCAAAAGCCAGGAGGTTACATGCAGTGCATAGAACTTCCAACATAGAAGTGGGATATGATTAATATGGATTTTGTTACAGGTTTGCCTCGCTCATCTCAGAAGTTTTACTCCATACAGGTAATAGTTGACAGACTCACAAAGTCAGCACACTTCTTACTAGTCAGGAATGATTATACAACTAAAGAATATGCTAAGCTATACCTAAAAGAGATAGTCAGGCAACATGGAGTCCCAATCTCCATTATATCTGATCAAGTAACCCAATTCACTGCAAAGTTTTGGAAGTCCTTCCAAAGAAGTTTAGGAACACAAGTGAGTTTGAGTACAGCATTCCACCCTCAAACAGATGGGCAAGCAGAACGCACCATTCAGACACTTGAAGATATGTTGCGAGCTTGTGCATTAGACTTTAAAGGTAGTTGGGTGGACCATTTGCCACTTATTGATTTTGCCTATAATAATAACTACAATGCGAGTATCAAAATGGCACCTTATGAAGCTTTGTATAGAAGAAAATGTAGATCACCAATTGTGTGGTTTGAAGTGTGTGAAACCACCTTACTTGGGCCAGATCTAGTACAACAAGCCATAGAAAAAGTTAAAGTGATACAGCAGTGACTAGAAACAGCCCAAAACCATCACAAATCATATATGGATACCAGAAGAAGAGGAGTAGAATTTTTAGTAGCTGATTGTGTATTCTTAAAGGTGTCTCCAATGAAAGGGTTATGAGATTTGGTAAGAAGGGAAAATGGCGTCCACATTACATAGGGCCATATCAGATTCTTAAGAAGGTTGGTCAAGTTCTATATGAATTAAGGGTACCCAGGAGCTTTCAATGGTTCATCCAGTTTTTCATGTCTCAATGCTTCGGAAATGCATCGGTGACCCATCCTGTATCACTACTATTGACAATGTACAGATTATAGAAGATCTCACCTATGAAGACGTACCTCTTGCTATTCTAGATCATCAAGTTAAGAAGCTAAGGAATAAACAAATAGCTTCCGTTAAAGTACTTTGCAGGAACCAGCAAGCAGAAGAGATAACATTTAAAGCTGAAGATGCAATGAAATTGAAATATCATCACTTATTTGAAGCTAAAGCGAATGTCTAACATACATACTTGGGACACTAATAGGAATGTAGTATTAAATGCTAAATGTGTTGTCAAACAGTTTGTGTAAGTAAGGATTTAAACATGGTTACTTTATCCAGTTGTGGTAACATTGGAGGACAAATGTTCCTAAGGGGGGAGGATGTAACACCCCACACCTTAAAATACTAGCATAATTCAACTAAAACATATCATGGTTTGGACAAATTGACGCTAATTTTCAAAAGTGCTCGAATCTCGCGTTAATGGGCCATATGTTCATCTAGCGCTTAAGAGGTCGAGTGAATATATGTTTTATGTTGAAGTGAGGAAATTACATCCTTAAAATTAAGTGAGGGAATTGAGATGATTTTAGGACTTAGAAGCTAGCAGGTGAGTCAGCTACTTGCTTAGCTCAAAATCGCTAGTTAAACGGAGACGAGGCTAGACGTCGAAATTGTCCAAGTTCGATTATGAATAAAGTCCGCGTTAAGGGTGTAACTTTGGGCAGATTTAACATCACATATAGAATATATTTACATCCCAAGAATGATAGTAAGAAATGCCCAAATATATCACAAGATTCTTAGAAACTTTAGGCCCAAACCAAGAAGAACAAAATCTGAAAAATAGGCAGCCAAAGTCCAATCAAGTTGGTGCCCCAGAAGGCCCAAATGAAAGGAGAAAGGAGCTGTATCACCTACTTAAGGAAACAAGGCTAGTAATGCCTCAGTAATTCGGCATAAATTCCACTTTAAAAAGGGCCAAAGCAGCTCCAACAAAGTCATTGTTCGCTTGAACTTACAAACAAAAAATAGTTTTGGTTTCAAAGTTCTCTCAACGTATCTTGACTTGCAAAGCAGCAAAAAAAGAACTTCTAGGGTTCTTATAGAAGCTCTATACCTTGAAGGTCGTGATAAGTAAGCCTACATACATTTTTAGTATAGTTTTACTATCAAAAATAAGAAGTATATGTTAGTATGATTGTGCTGAAATTTCTGGATAGATTGTGTGCTAAGAGTCTTGTGCACTTTTCTTGTTAATTAAGTGGTTTTTCTATTGTTGGTCGACTTTACTATGAGATAATGCATATGTATTTGACAAAAGTTGGATTTTGAATAGTGAAGAATTTCTGATTAACCACGTTTACAGTTCACAAAAGTGAGTCACTATATGATATTGCAATTGTGTGTTTCGTTTGAACTTATGGACTATTGGACTGAATGTTATTGCTTCACGTCCTTGATGACTGATTTGTTACTGTTATGAGACTGGTTAATGGCTGTTTATATGTGAAAATGCTGCTGGTACAGTTTGGTTAAGGTTGGAATAGGTTTGGAGTTGTCGACATCGAAATGCAGCGAGGGGAAGTAACGTTATGCTGCCCATTTGTAGATTGACTAGAATGGTTATATGCTGTGTTTTGTGGGCTGTTGTAAGGCTGGTATGGCATTAGAAAAGGCTGCACATGATGTGTATAAGTTAATGTGCACTAGGGAGTACGATTAGAGGCAAAATGGTTGAAAGAATATGCTATGGTTCGTAATTCTCCGCTTGCTGCCCATATGCTGTTTTGTTATGTAATTAGGCTACCAAAGAGTGTTTATTGGCTGCTAATGCTAGTTTTTTCACCTACTATATTATAGATAAGTATTTGAAGGAAGGGAATGTTATTTCGGGTTAGTCACAAGGTCATCCTACGAGGTATGTTAGGTTGCTTGATTTTGTATCACTTGGCATGAAATATAGATCTCTCCTTGGTACATAAAGGCATTCACCAACTCCGACACAATTTTTAACCATGTCTTCACTTATGTATATGTTCATATGATTCCATATATAATACCTTCAAACCTACCTAGATAGTTTGACACCACGTTACATGAGTTGCTGCTATAAAATAAAGTTCACAAGTTATTCCAATTCATATGCATTTTATTATTTACGTAACGTACTCTTTTCACAGTTATGTTGTCCTGTGTGATTATCCACATGTCACATGTTACGTATATAGTCTTGGAACTATAATATCATGGCCACCAAAAGAACTATCTCAAAGGTAATTGAAAGATACAGTATATAGCTTTGATGGGTGGTAGACCAAGGGGGTTCATCACGAACCTGGCATAGGGATGATCCCGATGAAGTTTTGATGGGTGGTAGCCTGAGGGGGTTCATCATGAACCTGGCATAGAGACAATCCCAATATAGTACTATAGGGTGGTAGCTCGAGGGGGTTTATACAAAACCTAGCATAAGGACTATCCCGATACAGTTACCACTGATTAGTTTGTCATATGATTACAGCTGTGCATAGATTTTACAGTACAGATTTTACAGTAAAGGTAAAGTGATATAAAGGTCATAAATTACATGATTCCACAGATAACTAAGGGTGGTACCTGATCTTCCACAGATGCATGGTTTTTTCATTTGAGTTATTACTTTATATATAGTATATCCTGCCTTACATACTTAGTACATTATCCCGTACTGACGTCCCTTACAGGGGACTTGTATTTCATGTTGCAGGTGCAGGTGCTAGTAGATCTCCCCAATAGGAGCACAGGATATTCAACTATTGTCATCAAGCTGCAAGTTGCTTCGGGGCTTTGTACATGTCTAGAAATTACATGTTTTTATTGCACAATTTGTTGAGGCGGGGCTTGTCCTGACCCTTGTTAGATGTTTTTGTTTATGTAGAGGCTTTATAGAATATGTAAAACACAGTAAAGTTATGTCTCACACTTGAGATAGCATGGCCCCAACGACCTAGTCATATGCATTTCCTTTTGGCTTGTTATCACTGTTTATCTGCTTAAAGGCCTGTAAAACGTAGAAAATCCTTATAATATGTACAAATCACATATAGTTACAGGTTGGTTCTCCTGAGCCTTATCAGCTATGGGTGCCGGTCTTCCCTATGGGACTTTTGGGCATGACAAACACATCCTGTAAATTGTAGTCTTATTCATGGTTGTGTTGTGCACCACAATTATGAGCAAGAGGCTATGAGGCATTTAGGAATTGTTTCCCTTCTTCTTAATATATGTCATGCTATTGAAGTTGAAGTAAGTTTTTCCCTTAATGATTTCCCTTTGCTATGCTAGATCATGCCTAACATGAGAGGGATAAAAACCCACAGACCATAGGAGCAACCGACTAATATAGGGCTTGGGTATGCTCTCAATTTGCTTGCACAAGTTGTGGTTAAAAAAGATAACCAAGGGGCCCAAGCCCCTCATGCTCCTACACTGGCATCTTGGGTGAGAGATTTCCTTAGGATAAATATCCCAGAATTCCATGAGTCAAAGGTAACTAAGGAACCTCAAGATTTAATTGATGAGGTTTACAAGATTTTGCATATCATGGGTATGAGGTCGAAAGATAAGGCAAAGTTGGTGGCCTACCATCTTAAATGAGTAGTTCAAATATGGTACAATAAATAGAAAGAGGAGAATAGGGTCGACAATGTGGTACTTTGGGAAGAATTCAAGGTAGCTTTCCTTAATTAGTTCTTCCATGTTAAGCTTAGGGAAGAAAAATGGTGGAATTTATGAATTTGTGGCAAGGGTTTACGAGTGTAAGGGAGTAGGCCCTAAATTTCAACCAACTATCAAAATATGCTCCATACGTGGTAACCAACTCTAGGTCTATGATGAGCAAATTTATGATAGGTGTTTCTGACTTGGTGATTGAGGAGTTCCGCTCTGCCATATTGATTAGTGAAATGGATTTTTCCTATTTGATGACCTATGCCCAGTAAATGGAGGAGGAAATATTGAGGAAGAGAAGGGGTCATGAGGCATAGAGGGCCCATTTTGAGGGAAAGTTCCATAGTCGAAAGGGTGGTCTATTCAATCAAGGCCAAGGGTCATCTCATGCATTTCAAAAGCGGGTTAAAAATAATTTTCCATGGACTTAAGGTGTTGGAAGTGTGGTTCCTAATGGTGGGTGTCCAAAATCTTGTAGGGGGCATAGTAGCCCATGCTTGAGGGACACTAATGCTTGCTATGGTTGTGGGGAAGTTGGGCATAAGGTGATGGATTGCCCCTAAAATTGCAATAAGGATAAGAATGTTCATCCACAAGGTACTAATGTATTTCCTCTGAATAGATGTGGCAGACAAGTGGGTGCCCGAAAGTGCAAATAATTTTATGCTTTTTGTTGGAGGCAAGGAATTGATGAGGTGCCCGACATTGTTACCAATATGTTGAAAGTCTTTGATTTTAATGTGTATATATTGATTGATCTAGGTGCCATTCTTCCTTTTATTATCCCCATTGCTGCCAAAAATTTCAATGTTGAACTCGAATTATTGTGTGAGTCTTTTGGGGTGTCCACTCCTATTAGAGAATATACTATTGCTACGAAGGTTTATAGAGATTGTCCAATTCCTATTTTTCATAAAGCATTGCCTTGTTATCTTGGTCAGTTGTACATGATTAATTCTGATCTCATTTTTAGGATGGATTGGTTGCATGCTTACTATGCTTCTATTGATTGTAGAACCCATAAAGTCAAATTTTGATTCTCAAATGGACCCATTCTTGAGTGGGAGAGTCATGATGTGGTAGTCAAGGGTAGGTTCATCTCTTGCATTGAAGCACGTAAGTTGATCTCTAAGGGGTGTCTTTATCATCTTGTGAGGGTTAGGGATGTGTAGTCCAAAGTCCTTCCCATATAGTCAATTTCGGTTATAGATGAGTTTCTTGATGTCTTC
The DNA here is from genome assembly GCA_025642045.1 of Solanum sejunctum. Classification (NCBI taxonomy): domain Eukaryota; kingdom Viridiplantae; phylum Streptophyta; class Magnoliopsida; order Solanales; family Solanaceae; genus Solanum; species Solanum sejunctum. The sequence goes on along the minus strand of JAOTQJ010135408.1, from coordinate 3,012 downwards.
CCAAATAACCTTCATATTATTCCTCTCGAAAGGGGAATAGATTTTTGTATAGACCTCCCTCTCTATACTCAGCCCATCTCTATTCCCCTTTAACGTATGGCCCCGATGGGTTTAAAGGAGTTGAAGGAGCAATTAAGGTACTTTCTAGAGAAAGGTTTCATTAGTCCTAGTTAATCACCTTGGGATACACCGGTGTTGTTCATGAAGAAGAAGGATGGGTCTCTTAGAATATGTATTGACTGCAACTTACTAGGAGAACCATCAAGAATAGGTATCCTCTTCTAAGGATTGATGATTTGTTTGACCAATTGCAAGGGGCTAGACACTTCTCTAAGATTGACCTTCATTTCGAGTATCATCATGTGAAGGTGAGGGAGTGTGACATTCCTATGATGGCCTTCCTTACTAGGTATGGGCATTATGAGTTTGTTGTGATGTCATTTGTGTTAATCAATGCACCAACTATCTTCATGGATCTCATAAATAGGTTTTTCAAAGCCTACCTCGATTCTTTTGTTATAGTCTTCATTCATGACATTTTGATCTATTCACATAATGAGGAGGAACATATGGGTTATTTTGGAGTAGTGTTGCAAAGGTTGAGGGAAGAGAAATTGTACGCCAAGTATGAAAAATGTGAATTTTTGTTGAAGGAGGTTGTCTTCCTAGGTCATGTGGTGTCAGGAGATGGTATTAAGGTGGACCCTTAGAGGATAGATGGGATTAGAAATAGGCTAAGACCATTGACCCCGTCAGATATTAGGCGTTTTGTGGGTTATTATTAGAGATTCGTGAATGGGTTCTCTTCAATTGCTTCTCCTATGAAATAATTAATTCAAAAGAAGGCTATGTTTGTATGGATCAATGAGTGTGAAAGGAGCTTCCAAACATTGAAAGATAAGCTTTTGTCTGCTCTAATGTTGTCACTACCAGAAGGGCTAGAGGTCTTTGTTGTGGATTGTGATGCTTCTAGAGTTTATTTGGGTTGTGTTCTAAAGCACAATAGTAAGGTCATAGCATATGCTTTTAGGCAACTCAAAGTGCATTAAAAGAACTACAATACCTATGATCTTTAACTATGCACCACGGTATTGGCATTAAATATGTGGTGTTGTTATTTGTATAGGGTCCATGTTAATGTGTTCAACTATCAAAAGAGCCTCCAATATGTTTTCACTTAAAAGGATCTTAACTTGAGGCAAAGAAGATGGTTAGAACTTCTTAAGGATTATGATATAAGTGTGCATTATCATCCGGGTAAGGTTAATGTTGTTGTGGATGCTTTGAGTAGGTTGTTTATGGGTAGCCTACCTCATGCTACTGATGGTGGAAAGGAGGTGACTAGGGAAGTCCATCGGTTGACTAGGTTGGGGGTTAGGTTGTAAGGAGTTCATAATGGTGTTGTTGTTTCTGTTCATGGTTCTAAATCTTCACTGGTTGAGGAGATTAAAGCTAAGCGAGATCTTGACCCCGCATTTTTGGAACTAAAGCCATTAGTGAAAAATGGTAAGGTGAAGGTTTTCACCTAAGGGGAAGAAGGTGCCCTTAGGTACTAACATAGATTATGTTTTTTTTTTATATCTTAAAGGAAAGGATTCTTGATGAGGCTCATGGTTTTTCTTATTACGTTCACCTCGGGTCTACTAAAATATATAGTGATTCGAGAGAGGTGTGTTGGTATGGAGGCATGAAGAGGGACATTGCTAAATTTGTTTCTAATTTCCATCATTGCCAACAAGTCAAAGCTGAACATCAAAGGCCAAGTGGCCTAACCCAAGTCATAGATATTCGTACTTGGAAGTGGGAAGAGATTAATACGCATTTTGAGGTTAGGTTGCCCAAGACTAGAAAGGGTTTTGATTCCATATGGGTTGTGGTTGATAAGATGACAAAATTAGCTCACTTTCTACCGGTTAATACTACATATGGTGCTAAATATTATACCAGGTTTTACCTTTATGACTTGGTGAGGTTAGATAGGGCTCCTTTATACATCATACCGGATCGTGGTGCACAATTTACTTCACACTTTTGGAGGTCGTACCAAAGATTTCTTAGAACTAAGGTAAAGCTTTGTACAATGTTTCACCCTCAAACGTATAGCCAAGCCAAAAGGACCATCCAAACACTCAAGGATATGCTTAGGGCTTGTGTATTGGGGCTTAAGTGTAGTTGCAATGATTGTCTTCCACTGATTGAGTTTCCATGCAACATTAGTCATCATTCAAGCATTTGTATGGCTCTTTTTGAAGCTCTCTATGGAATACGTTATAGATCACAAATTGGGTGGTTTGCGGTTGGTTAGGTGACTTTATTAGGTCTGGATCTGGTTATGGATGCTATGGAGAATGTAAGGATGATTAGAGAAAGTTTGAAAACAACCGAAAGTTGCCAAAAGTCTTATGCCAATGTGAGGAGAAGGATCTTGAATTCAAGGTTGGTGATTGGGCATATTTAAAAGTGACACCCATGAAGGGCATAATCCATTTTAGTAAGAAGGGAAAGTTAAGCCCTAGATATGTGGGTCCTTCTAGGGTGATGAGGAGGATTGGTAAGGTAGCCTATGAGTTGAAATTGCCTAATGAAATGGAATTAGTTCATCCGGTCTTTCATGTGTCTATGTTGACCAAGTATGTGGGGGATCCTAATGTTTTTATGTCTCTTGATGTTGTGGGGGTAATTGAACACAATATGACATATAAAGAGGTTCCAGTAGAGGTCTTAGGTAGGCAAGTGAAGAGTTTGAGGAACAAGGAGGTTGCTTTCGTTAAGGTCCTTTGGAGGAACCAACAAGTTGAAGGTGCTACTTGGGAGGCCGAAGCCGACATGAAAAAGTGATACCCTTATTTTTTCTACTCCACTCAAGCCTAAGGTATTAGTCTAAGCAGTTTATATGATCTTAGGTCTTAATTTCACCACCCATGTCATTGCATATATTCATGTTTAAATTGACAAGTTCATGATGATTTTACACTTATGTTGAGATTTTTGAAATGATGTTTAAGTGCATTG
>JAOTQJ010135388.1:0-10011 GCA_025642045.1 Solanum sejunctum | reverse complement strand
AGGTAGGATATGACAACCATCCACCAAATTGAGGGGTTTATACCTAAATTACCATGGGTGGTAGGGTGTAACAACCATCAACCAAGTTTAGGGGTTGATATCTTAATTACCATGGGTGGTAGGGTGTGACAACAATTAATCAATTAAGGGGTGGATACCTCAATCACCATGGATGGTAGAGTGTGACAATCATCCACCAATTGAGGTGTTCATACCTCAATTACCTTTCCAAGGGGGTGGTAGGCCTTGGATTCTATATTGATGGTCTCTTACTTCACAGGTAATGTGTTATAATTAAGTATTTTTTTACTTCAAGCATCATTCTTACATATCATATTGTTACTATATTTATCCATGTATCCTTATGCATTTTGAATACGTTACTTATCTCTTATTGTATTTGCATCCTACATATTTACTACATTACAACATACTAATGCATACTCTATGCCTACATAATGTTATCATGTTGGAACTGGATCTCAACTTGATCATCTCCCTCCACACAGCTAGTACTATCTTCTCAAAGCAAGTTTGGTGAGTCCTCAATTCCGAGGATGATAACTTTTGATCCTTATGTTATGCAAAGACACTCCCTATCTTATTATATGCTTTTGACTATAAGGGTGACCCCGAAAAGTTGTCTTGGACCCCACTAATTCTAAGTTTAGAGGTGTTGTTGGACAAGTTATGTAATGATGTTATGAAGGACTTTTATACTTTTTAATGCTATGAAGGACTCTCTTAGTCCCTTTGCCCTTATTTCTATTTTATTATATTGTTTAATTTCTTTCGAGACCAAGGATGTGTAATGATATGTTAAGAGGCTTGTTTTGGGTCTCTTAGGGTTCCCCATTCAAAGTATGACGTCTAGACCCTAGGCTTGGATCGCGACAAACTTGGTATCAGAGCACTAAGTTGTTAATAGTCCTTGGCATCCAACATATTACATTGATTAGAGTCTTATTCATAGTTGTGAAGCGCGCCACAACTATATGTAAGAGGCTATAATGCATTTTAGAAAATATTTCACTTTTTTATAATCTATGCCATATGGTAGAGCTAGGTCCTCTAGGGATTAGTACTAGTTACTAACCATTGCATTTTAGAGCATATGTAAGGCTACTCAGGATGGAGATATATTGAGTTGGGAGATTCGCAATGCTCTATAGGTGTTGGCCAAGGTCGTGACCACCCAACTCAACCGATCGGTGGGCATCCTTGAGACTTGAAATGGTAATAGTAGAGAGGGAAGGTCAAGAGAGCTCAAATTGGAGGCAGGCATCCATATACCAAGCCCGAAGGCATTGGTGGTGGAGTAACTCATCCTAGATGCCCAAGGTGTGGGAGGAAACATGACGACAAATGTTTGAGGAACATAGGTGCATGATATGGGTTTGGTGAGATGGGCCACAATATAGTTGATTGTCCATATGCTCAAAAAAGGTGTAAAGATGGTCAACTTCAAGCACAAGGTAGCCATGTTGATCATTAGGCTCAAGGTGGTGATTGGGGGGGTGGGGGTGGCAAAGCCTAGGTGCCAAAAGTATAGGAAATGCCATGGTGGCTCATGTCTAAGGAAATCTAGTTCTTGGTTTGGTTCTGGCATATTTGGGCACAATGTTAGAGGTTGTCCTCATGCTCAACCCAAAGGTAGGGGTGATGGTCCTGAAGGTCAAGGTACTAATGTGGGTTAAGAAGGAAGAGAAGGTCATCAAGGTAGTGCCCCATGACACAATAAATTTTATGCTCTTCAAGGGAGGCAAGAAAGAGATGAGGCACCTGATGTTTCTACCAGTATGTTAGAATTTTCTTTGACTTTGATGTGTATATATTGGTTAGTCTATTATTGCTAGGGTGGTCATAAGAATTGTCTATGGTCATATTACATAGATCTTATCTTGTGACTATGCTGATTGGATATGGTGGATTTTGATATCATACTTAAGGTGGATTAGTTGCATGCATATCATGTCTCCTTTATTTGTATTACCCGTAGAGTTAGATTCCTATTGCCTAATGAGCCCATTCATGAGTCGTAAAGTCATGATGTGGTAGTCAAGTGTAGATTCATTTCTTGCATTAAAGCCCAGCATTGATCTCTAAGGGGTGTCTCTATCATCTTGTGAGGGTTAGGGATGTTAGTCCAAAGTCCTTCCTGTGGAGTCAGTTTCAGTGGTTAATTAGTTACTTGATATCTTTCCTAGTAAGCTTCCGTGTGTCATTGCGTAGAAGGAAGATGATTCCCTTGGAATGTGTATTGATTACCAACAACTTATTAGGGACACCATAAATACTTAGTATCCTCTAAAAGTATTGATGATCTATTTGAGCAACTTCAAGGAGCTAGTCACTTCTCTAACATTGATCTTCTGTCTGGGTATCACCAATTGAAAGTAAAGGAGTGTGACATACCCAAGATGAACTTTCGGACTAGGTATGGGCACTACAAATTTGTGGTTTATGTCTTTTGGGTTGACTAATGCACTAGCTATCTTCATAAATCTTATGTATAAGGTCCTTAAACCCTACCTTGATTTGTTTGTGGTGGTTTTTATTGATGATATTTTGATGTATTCCCATAGTGAGGAGGAGAATATTAGAAATTAGAGGATGGTGCTACAACATTTGAGGGAAGAGAAGTTGTATGTTAAGTATGAGAAATGTGAGTTTTGGTTGTAAGAGGTTTGCTTTCTAGGTCTGTAGTGTTGGGGGATTGTATTAAGGTGGCTCCTAAAAACACGAAAGTGGTTAGAAATTGGCCTAGACCTTTGACACCATTAGATATTAGGAGTTTTAGGTCTTAATGTGTTATTACTAGAGATTTGTGAATGAGTTCTCTTCTATTGCTTATCCTATGACAAAGTTGACTCAAAAGAAGGATAAATTTGTGAGGACCAATGAGTGTGAAAGGAGTTTTCAAACTTTGAAGGATAAGCTTATCTCTGCTCCTATATTGTCTCTACCGGATGGGTTAGAAGGGTTTGTGGTATATTGTAATGCCTAAATAATTGGTTTTGGTTATGAATTGATGCAAAATGTAAGGTGATAGCCTTCGCTTCTAGATAACTTAAGGTGCATGAAAAGAATTATCCTATCCATGATCTTGAATTGGCCGTCGTAGTATTTGCCTTGGAAAGTTGGCTTCATTTTTTGTATGGGATACATGTTGACTTATTTACCAATCATAAGAGTCTCCAATATGTGTTCACTAGAAAACATCTCAACTTGAGACAAAGAAGAGGGCTAGAACTCTTTAAGGATGATGATATGAGTGTGCATTATCATCCCTATAAGGCTAATGTTATGGACGATGCTTTGAGTAAGGTGTCTATAGGTAGCCTAGCTCATGTAGATGATAGTGGTAAGGACATAGCTATACAGGTCCATGAATTGACTAGATTGGTGGTTAGGTTGGAAGAGGTTTACAATGGTGGTGTAGTGGTGGTTGATTGTGCTAAATCTTCATTGGTTGAGGAGGTAAAGGTAAAACAAGATCTTGACCCCACCTTTTTAAAGTTGAAGGCCTTGATGAGACATGGTAAGGTGGAGGTTTTCTCCCAAGGGGGAGATGGTGCCCTTAGGTGCCAAGGTAGATTGTGTGTTCTTAATAGTGATGACTTGAGGAGGTTGATTTTAGATAAGGCTCTTTATGGTATATGTTGTAGATCACCGGTTAAGTGGTTTGAAGTGGGAGAGATGGCCTTATTGAGTCTACATTTTGTGATACAGGCTTAGAGAAAGGGAGGTTGATTAGAGAAAGGTTGAAAACTACCCAAAGACATCAAAAGTCCTATGCCAATGTGAGAGGAAGGGATCTCGCATTTAAGGATGTTGATTGGGTCTATTTGAAGGTTTTTTCCCATGAAGGATATGGTTTGTATTGGTAAAAAGGGTAAATTGAGTCCAAGATTCATGGGTCCTTGTAGGGTGTTGAGGAATATAGGCAAGGTGGCCTATGAGTTGAGGAAGATTAGCAAGGTGGCCTATCGTGTTGTGGAATGACCACTTTGATGGAGGGTGTGATGTTTGTTAACCTAATTAAGGGGTTTATACCTTATTAACCTAATTGAGAGGTTGATACCTCAATCACCTAGGAGAAAAGGTGGTACATTCGACAACCAATTGAGAGGTTTGTACCTTGACAACCAATTGAGGGGTTTGTACCTCAATCACGAAGGGTTGTAGGGTAAGACAATTCACCAACCAATCAAGTGGTTTGTACCTTAATGACGTATTCTATAATGATGGTCTCTTCTTACATATTCAAATGTACTAATGCATACTCTATGTCTACATGATGTTATCATGTAGGAACCAAAGCTCCTTTTTGTCATCCTTCTGCTATACGAGGCTAGAGGTTCCTATTCAAGCTATTTGGTGAGTCCTCCATTCCTAGGATGATGTCTATGTTCTTATGCTATGTATTAAAGTCTTTCTTTCTTTGCCATATGCTTTGACTATGCAAGTGAGTTTGGTTGCTTGTCTTAGCCCCCACTAAGTTCTACACTAGAGGTGTTGATGGACAAGTTATGTATTATACTTGAGTTTTGACTCACTTATGTTATTCTATTGTTTTAACTCTTTCCCTAAGTCTCAATTGCCCTTATTTACGTTTCTTATGTTGTTCTATTTTGCTTCCGCGACTAAGGATGTGTGTATGATATGCTAAGAGGCTTTTTGGGATTTCTTAGGGTTCTCCATTTGTTGTGTTACGTCTAGGTCCTTTTTTTTGTTATGACATTAAGTTTCACCCCCTCATGTCATTTGCATACATTTATGTTTAAATTGATAAGTTCATGGTGATTTTGACACTTTATGTTGAGATTTTTAAAATGATGTTTAAGTACATTATTGCATTCTTGTGTGGGCTAAAATTACCTTGTTTACTTATCTTATATATATTTCTTTCATATCCGGTGATAAATGTTTCCAAGGGGGAGATATTCAAATGACCCCAAAAATACCCGAAAATGTGCCTAAAAAATGCCTATAATTGTAATTTCCATATATCTCAAAATTCTTGCATGATATCAAAAATCTGACTTCATATTAATGATCAGGGGGCACAATTCAGTGGGTAATGGGTCTAACCTCGATTTTAGAGAAATAGTAGCAAAATTTTGATTTTCAAAATTTAAAAAAAATAGTAGGGTCCACGCCCCTGGCGCAACACGGCCATAGTGCGAACTATTATACTTTGCTGCCACTTTTTTTATTCAGCCTAAGGCCTTGGGGTCTTGGGACTAAACCTTTCCATGTGTATAAACACCTATACTTAGTCATTATTCCAAAACCCATTCTAACACTTACACAAATATTTCATCCAAAATTCAAGTATCCCAATCTCATTCTGAATCTAAGAATTTCATTCAAGCTTCAAGTTCTCAACTTAATCTTCTTCAAGGGAATCTCCAATGTCAAGGTATGTGGGTTTCAACCATTGGGTCCTTTCACCTATGGTGCCCAAATCTATCTTTTTACATAAATTGTATGTTTCTAAGTTGATTTACTTATGGGTCTTGCTTACTATGAATTATACTGTGAACTATGTTGTGGTTTCATAAATGTGTGGCTGTTTAAGTATGTTTTGAGCTATGAATCTATGATCTATTTTGAGATTTGATGGAGGATTTGAATGTATATTACACGAGGATATTACCAATTATTGGTGGGTTGATTTAATTCAAATTTTCTTACATGATTTCATGCTTGAATTGCATGATTTTATATTACCATTACATAGTTACCAAGTGTTTGATAAAATATTTGGTTTCTTTATTCATGATCTATTGATGATCGATTACATGAAATGACTTTAATGACTCTATGATGATGAAATGAAAGTGTATATGAGTTGTTTTCTTGGGAAGTGTCTATAGTATTGCAAGTTGACATCAACTTGTTGAGAGGGTGTTATACCTCAATCACTATGGATGGTAGGATGTGACAACCATCAATCAAATTGATAGGTTGATACCTCAATCACTATAGGTTGTAGGGTATGACAACCACCAACCAAATTGAGGGGTTGATAACTCAATCACCATGGATGGTAGGGTGTGACAACTACCAACCAAATTAAGGGGTTGATACCTCAATCACCATGGGTTGTACGGTATAACAACCATCAACCAATTGAGTGGTTGATACCTCAATAACCGTGGATGGTAGGGTGTGACAATCATCAACCAATTGAGGGGTTGATACCTCAATCGCCTTTCCAAGGGGGTGGTAGGCCTTGGACTCTATAATGATGGTCTCTTAATTCACATGTAATGTATTCTATGTTAGCATGTTTTTACTTCAAGCATTATTCATACATGTCATATTGCTACTGTACTTATCCATTGCCTACCCTCATGCATTTTTATTATGTTACTTATCTCTTATTGCATTTGCATCCTACATACTTAGTACATTCCAATGTACTAACGCATACTCTATGCTTACATGATGTTACCATATAGGAATCGGAACTCTATTTGATCATCTCCCTCCATGTGGCTAGCACTATCTTCTTAAAGCAAGTTTGGTGAGTCCTCAACTCCGAGGACGATAGCTTTTGATCTTATGTAAGGCAAAGGCTCTCTCTATATTCTTGTATGCTTTTGACTATGAGGGTGAGCTCGGCATGTTGTCTTGGCCTCACTAAATTCTATGTTTTGAGGTGTTGTTGGGCAAGTTATGTAATGACGTTATGAACTTTGACTCTCTTGACGATAGTACGTTTTAATGTAATGAAATACTCACTTAGTCTCTTTGCCCTTATTTCTATTCTCTTATTATTGTTTAATTACTTCTACGACCAAGTATGTGTAATGATATGTTAAGAGTCTTGTTTGGGGTCCCTTCAGGTTCCCCATTCATCGTGTTATGTCTAGGCCCTAGGCTTGGGTCGTGACAATGAAAATGGTACAAAATGATTAAAGAAGGAGAATTCTAATCCATTTAAAACAAAAAGGTAGTGGGATACAGTTTATCTAAGATGACGACACTTTAAACTATATTGACTTTTTAAGAAAAAAGAACTTAGATGTAAATTTTAGGTCCAGGACAATAGCCAGGAGGAGTATACATAATAGCCAAGAAAAGAAACTTAAGACTCAACCACAACATGTTCTTAGTTCAAAATCCAATATATAATCAAGTGGATGCTGTAAAACAAACAATCATACATTACAATGAGATGACTGGATCACTAAAACCTTAATATATTAAAAAATATAAGTCAAAAGCAAGGAATATGACTCAAACTTTAGGTAAAAGGTACAAAGTTTGGAAGATTACTAATGATAATATTCTAACAAAATAATGTTTTGATCTGATTTTCCATTGGGATCACTAATGACTCGAACTTCTGGTAAAAGGTACAAAGTTTGGAAGATCTTAACAAGATGAAAGCTGATTTAACAAAATGAATCCACACCGATCAACAAGATTCACAGATATGGATTATCCCAATGGAAAATTAGACCAGAATATCATATGAAAGCTCTCAAAATCATAAAATTACAGACTCAATTGTAGGCAGAATACTCAGTAGTGATTTGAATAAATCTTTGAACTAGTGAATCTTAAGAAAAAGGATAGCAAATAAAGCCATGAATGGTAACTAAAACGGAGACAAGATTAAGTTTCATTATAGCAAATGCAGGAACAACTAGAGCTCTTAAAAAAAGGAAAACCTAAGCATAATACCGCCATTCAAAAATAATGAATATAACAACCCTCAATCAGACATGAAATCCCGAATAATCCAAATAAATGTTTTGATATATGCTAAAGTGAAAATGGAGCATCGTTTGTAACCATTTAAAGAAATACAAAGTCGTTAACGTTAGCAACAAACATAATCCCAGAGAAATATAAACACAACAGATTTTCGATGTTAAAAAAACTTAAAACTTCTAGTTTAATGAAAAACCATCCCTCTAAAGCATGAAGATAAAGAAAACATAAGCACATCGACTTAACACCATCATCTAGTCAGCTATGTGGCAACCATAAACATAAAAATACACGCACATTTAAGGAGAAAAGAAGAAATTTGAATGAGGATGCTACCTCTTTAGGAGTAGCGAACTGAGATGGAAGAACGAGCTAATGAAGACTCTCACCTCCAAGGAATAACATCTAACAGCCTCCTGACTTTGAAACTGGACCCTTTTGGCTTCTTTGTATATATATATAAAGCAACGTTCGAAAAATAAAATGAAACTCTTTTGAAGAATTGATTTTTTAGAGTGAAATCTCCCCCTAATAAAGACTCAACTCACTACTTTATTTGTACTTCTTTTGTCATGGGCTTTCGAGCGAGGAACAAATGAGGGAAATTATGTGTGATGATAGGAAACTGCTATTTCCTTAGTCTTTATTTCGTTCTCATATGAAGCTTAGGTTTAGGAAACCGTAATTTCAAAAGTAAACGAGTATAGAATATATTGAATTACTCATTTGAATATCAAGTTTCAAAGAATATTTGCTTCTTCTTTGATAGAAATTTTAGGGGTTTTTGAGATGATGAACCAATCTCTCAACAAAATACTGAAGAGGGATATTTATAGGGGATTTCTTGGGTCCCAAAATATTGATAAAATGTGAAAAAGGAATTGAAATTAGGGTTTTTCAAAATTCAAAATCTAAAATTCCCAAATTATATCCTCATTTGGATTAAAAATATTCTAAATTGGTTCAAAAATCCATTGGAATGAGGGTGAGATGGATGTCTCAATTTTGAACAAGGACGATGGATGGTGGGAGATGATGACAAGTATGTATGAAGGATATGAAGATGAATGTTGAGGTTGTTCCTTCATTTTGACGTTTTGTTGGTTTACTCGCTGTGACAAAGAAGAGGAGTACCGAGGTGTGGGTGTTACGCGTTAGGAGCGAGAAGAAGGAGAAGAAATGGGGAAATTGGGCTAGTAGGGTTATGCGTGTGTATATCTTTGTTTTGTGTGTCTGTGTTTGTATAATGTATGCTGAAAATTAAATTGTTGGGCTAGGTAAGGGATTAAAATTGGGCAGATAAAGGCTGAAAATGAATGGGTAAAAATTGTAGGGGGATTTGATTTAAAAATTGCTTAAACCTATTGCAATCTCATCCAATTAAATGTAATCAAAGGGAATTTGATTAACTAATTTAACTACATGATTAATTAATAAAAATTAATTGAAGATCTTTTAATATTATCAACTTGAAATAATTAAATTAATAACAACTGCTAAGATAAAATAAAATTTATTTGAGAAAATATTTTCTGTATTTAAAAAGCTAATTATTTCAAATTGCCAAAATTAAAATCTCAATAATTAATTCATATTGTGGAGGGTAAAAATTGAATGTCAACAACTATCCTTTTTTTTGGGTATGATCGATGAAAGAGATCGTAGACAAATAAACTTGAAAAAATAAATTTTTAATCGACCACATCTTCATCTTTTGAAAGGCTCTTTATATGGATTTTGGAAAATTATGGTCGGACCCTGGTTTTGGATTTCCTACATATCTCAGGTTATATGAGAATATAGGCCACTTGTAGTTCAGAACGTTTGATTTCACGTACAATTTTTGAAAAATTTCAAAAGCTATCTCAATATCGAATTATGAAGAAATTGGAATGCTTGGGAATGAGAATTTTCAGAGCAAATATTAGAATACAGCTGAGTTTTCAAAATTGAGTCTGCTTACGTATCCTTAGACTAGGAATTAGGCCGTTTGTAGTTCGACTCAAGTAGTTGAAGAAGAAATTTCTTAACCATAAATGTTGTGCACTAAATGTGGTGCACTTCACACCTAGAGGAGTGATAAACTAGTTGAATTATAAAAAAAGTCTTTCAACATCTTAACCATAAATGTGGTGCACTTCATACCCATAATTAAGAACTTACACAGACATAATTTTCAAAACTCTTGGTACATTGTAACTCGGATTGAAACAATTGCCTCAGTGAGAATTGAGATAACCTAGAGCCAAACTAAAAACTAAAGAACACAAAGAAATACCG
>JAOTQJ010135377.1:0-10011 GCA_025642045.1 Solanum sejunctum | reverse complement strand
ATACTTATCCATTGCTTATGATTATGAATTTTGACTATGTTGGCTTATGTCTTGTTGCATTGCATCCTACATACTTAGTACATTCAAATGTACTAATGCATACTCTATGCCTACATGATGTAACCATGTAGGGACTGGAGTACCTCTTGATCATCCTTCACGTGGCTAGTTTGGTGCTCTGGAGATAAGCTTTGGTGAGTTCAAGTCCGAAGATGCTATTTATGTTACTATTTCTATTTGATATTTTCTTATGTTGAACATTTGGTACTATGAGGGTGATCCTGAAAAATGTCTTGGCCCCCGCTCTCTCTACATTAGAGGTGTTGGATAATTGATGTATTTATGCTATAGGCTTGACTCTTTATGCTTTTATGAATATCAAGACTTCCCTTAGTACCGCTTCCCTTATTTATATCTTTTGTGTTGATTATTTTTCTTCTGCCACCAAGGATATGTGATTGATATGTTAAAAGGCTTGTTTGGGGTCCCTTCGGGTTCCCACTAACCGTGTTATATGATTGATATGTTAATAGGCTTGTTTAGGGTCCCTTCGAGATCCCATTTGCCGTGTCACATCTAGGCCCTGGCTGGGGTCATGACAAACTTGGTATCAGAGCACTAGGTTGTTATTAGTCCTTGGAATCCAACACACCACATTGATTTAATCTTATTCCTACTTATAAAGTGTGCCAAAACTATGAATGGGAGGCTATGTGGCATTTTAGGAAATGTTTTACTTCTTCATAGTCTATATTAGGATTTAGATGTGAGTGTAAGGCTTTTCCAATAACGAATGCTCTTTGCTCTTCTAGATCATGCCGACTTCAAGAGGGAGTCTAAAGAGAGCCCATACACTCGAGGAACAACTGGCCCCTCCCACTCCTCAAGCTCCTCAAGGTGGAGGGGTAGCCCAAGATGAATTCCTGGATGCTATTAGAATGTTGGCTTGTACTATGACCAACCAAATTCACCAAGGGGTCCAAGCCCCTCATGCTCCCACTTTGGCTTCTAAGGTGAGGGATTTAACTATAATGAACCCACCGAAGTTCCATGGATCCAAGACAGATGAGGATCCCCAAGAGTCTATCAATGAGGTGTAAAAAATGCTATCTATTATGAGGGTTAATTCGTAGGAGAAAACAGAGTTAGCGGCCTACCAACTCAAAAAGGTGGTTCAAATTTGGTTTACACAATGGAAGTTTGAGAAGAGGAATGATGACGCTATCCCCTACAAAGATTTCAAAGCTGCATTACTCAACCACTTTTATCCTATCAAGCTAAGGGTGGCTAAAATAGTGGAGTTATGAACCTTAAGCAAGGTTCCATGAGTGTGAGGGAATATGCCCTCAAGTTTAACCAACTCTCCAAGTTTGCTCCACCATTGGTTGCCAAGCCAAGATCAAGGATGAACAAATTTGTATCATGTGTATCCGACTTGGTTAATACGGAGTGTGATACCGCCATGCTAATAGGTGATATGGATTTGTCTCGACTCATGACATATGCCGAACAACTAGAAGGGGAAAAGCTCAAAAAAATAAGAAGTAGTAAGTCCAAGAGGGCTCATTCATAAGATGGATTCCAAAGTTCCAAGAGTGGTTGGTTTCCTTAAGGCCCCAAGTTCCAAGGCCAAGGGCCTTCCGATGCTCCTAATAAGAGGTTTGTTAATGACAATTTGAGATTCCAAGGTAGTGGTGGTGGGTTGCCTAAACCTATATGCCAAAGATATGGTAGGAACCATAAAAAAAACTCTAATGCTTGCTATGGCTGTGGTGAAGTAGTTTATAAGGTGATTGATTGTCTTCGTACTCAAAACAAAGATAGAGATGGTCATCCACAAGGCAAACTTTCAAATGTGGGTCAAAGGGGCAGAGGAGGCCAACAAGGGGGTGCTCCAAGGCAAAATAAATTCTATGCTCTTCAAGGGAGAAAGGGGTGGATGCGGTGCTTAATGTCATCACCTATATGTCAAAAGTTTTTTATTTTGATGTGTATGCTTAGATAGACTCGGGTGCCACTCTTTCTCTTATTACTCCTTTTGTTGTCAAAAAGCTTTATGTTAGTCCCAAATTGTTGTGTGAACCCTATGAAGTGTCTAACCCTATTGGTGAGTCCATTATTGCTAAAAGAGTGTATAGAAATTGTACAATGTTCGTATTGCATAAAATCTTGCCTTGTAATTTTGTTGAGTTAGATATGGTAGATTTTGATGACATTCTTGGGATGGATGGTTGTATGCATATTATGCTTTTATTGATTGTACAACCCATAGGGTTAAATTCCAATTCCCTAATGAGTTTGTCCTTGAGCATAAAAGTTGTAATATGGTGGTCATGGGTAGATTCATTTCTTGCCTTAAAGCCTAAAAGTTGATTTTGAAGGGTTATATCTATCTTCTTGTGAGGGTTAGGGATGTTGAGTCCAAAGTCCTTTTTATTGAGTCGATTTCGATGGTTAATGAGTTTCTTGGTGTATGTTCTGATAAGCTTTACAATGATCCTCATGAAAGGGAAATAGACTTTAGTATAAACCTCTTTCTCGACACTTAACCCATTTTTCTTCCTCCTTACTATATGGCCCCGACGGAGGAAGGAGTTGAAGAAGCAATTGAGGGATTTGTTGGAGAAGGGTTTCATAAGGCCTAGTAAGTCACCTTGGGTGCACTAGTGTTATTTGTGAAGAAAAGTAATGGTTCTCTTAGGATGTACATTGATTACCAGCAACTTAATAGAGTCACCATAAAGAACAACTACCCTCTATCATGGATTAATGACCTTTTTGATCAACTTCAAGGGGCTAGTTACTTTTCTAACATTGATCTTCAGTATGGGTATCACCAAGTGAAAGTGAGGGAGTGTAATATCCTCAAGACGACTTTCTGCTAGGTATGTGCACTTTGAGTTTATGGTTATGTTCTTTGGGTTGACTAATGCATCAACTATACTTATTGATCTCATGAATAGGGTCTTTAACCCTACCTTGACTTATTTGTCGTAGTTGTTTTTTATGGTATCTTGATTTATTCCCATAGAATCACTTGAGGGTAGTGTTGCAAATCTTGAGGGAGGAGAGGTTGTATGCTAAATATGAAAAATGTGAGTTTTGGTTGAAAGAGGTTGCTTTTCTAGGGCATGTAGTGTCGGTCAATGGCATTAAGGTGGATCCTAAGAAAACAGAGGTGAATAGAAATTAGCCTAAACTTTTGACTCCATCGGACATTAGAAGTTTCTTGGGTTCGGGGGGGTAGTACTGAAGGTTTGTAAATAGGTTCTCTTCTATTACTTTCCCTATGACAAAGTTGACACAAAAGAAGTCAAACTTCATGTGGATCAATGAAAGTGAGAAGAGTTTCCAAACTTTGAAAGATAAGCTTGTCTCTGCTCCTATCTTTTCTCTACCGGAAGGGTTGGAAGGATTTTTTGTTTATTTTAATGCCTCAAGAATTAGGTTGGAGTGTGTTTTGATGTAAAATGGTAAGGTGATAGCATATGCCTCTAGACAACTTAAGGTGCATGAGAAGAATTATGCCATCCATAATCTTGAATTGGTGGTTGTAGTATTTTCTTTGCAAATTCGGCGTCACTACTTGTATAGGGTTCATGTTGATGCATTTACCGACCACAAGAGTCTCCAATATGTGTTCACCAAAAAAGATCTTAACTTAAGACAAAGAAGGTGGTTAGATCTCCTTAAAGATTATGATATGAGTGTGCATTATAGCCCCCGACAAAGCTAACATTGTAGTTGCTGCTCTAAGTAGGGTGTCTATAGGTAGTCTAGCTCATGCTAATGATGGTGGCAAAGAGGTGGCTAGAGAGGTCGCCTAGATTAGGGGTTAGGTTCTATGAAGTTGACAATGGTGGTGTAGTGGTTGTTGATGGTTCTAAATCTTCCTTGATTGAGGAGGTTAGGGCAAAACAAGATCTTGACCCCGCCTTGATAGAGTTGAAGGCTGAGAGATGATAAAGTGAAGGTTTCACCCAAGGGGGAGATGGTGCCCTTAGGTACCAAGGTAGATTGTGTGTGCCAAATGTGGATGAACTGAGAGAATTGATCTTGAGGGAAGCCCATAGTTCATCCTATTCCATTCACCCCGGTTCTACAAAGACGTATAGAGACTTGAGGGAGGTGTATTAGTGGGGTGGTACGAAGAGGGACATTAACAAGTTCATATCCAAATGTCACAATTGCCAACAAGTGAAAGCCGAACATCAAAATTCGGGTGGCAAAGCCCAAGATATAGAGATTTCTACTTGGGAGTGGGAAGAGATCAACATGGATTTTATTGTTGGGTTGCCTAAGACTAGGAAATATTCTGACTCTATTTGGGTTGTTGTGGATAGAATGACAAAGTCGGCTCACTTCTTACCGGTCAAAACCTATTATGGTGCCAAAGATTATGACAAGTTATATATACATGAGTTGGTTAGATTGCATGGGTGTCCTTTTCTATCATTTTTTATCGTCTTTCTCAATTCACTTCTCACTTTTGGAGGTACTTCCAAAGAGGTCTTGGTACCAAGGTTAAGATTAGCACGAACTTTTATGCTCAAACGAATGGTCAAGCCGAGAAGACTATCCAAACTCTTGAGGATATGCTTAGAGCTTGTGTTTTAGATTTTAAGGATAGTTGGGATGAACATCTTTCACTCATTGAATTTGCTTACAACAATACCTACCACTCAAGCATTATTCTGGCTACCTTTGAAGCTCTTTATGGTAAGTATTGTAGGTTCCCCGATGGGTGGTTTGATGTAGAGGAAATGGATTTTCTAGGTCCGAAATTGGTCATGGAAGTCTTGGAGAAGGTGAGATTAATAAGGGAGAGGTTGAAAACAACCCAAAGTAGATAAAAGTTCTACTCCAATATCAGGAGAAGAGATCTTGAGTTTAAGGCTGGTGTTTACGTTTATTTAAAAGTCTCACCTATGAAGGGTGTGGTACAGTTTGGCAAGAAAGGGAAACTAAGCCCAAGGTTTGTGAGTCCTTATAGAGTTTTAAGGAGAGTGAGTAAGGTTGCATATAATTTAGGGTTGCCTATATAGATGAATATGGTTCATCCGGTCTTCTATGTGTCTATTTTGAGAAAGTTTATAGGTGATCCAAATGTTATAGTGCCCTTAGATGTTGTGGGTGTTATAGAATATAGTTTGACATATAAGATAGTCCAGGTGGATATTTTTGGATAGACAAGTGAAAAGGTTGAGAAGAAAGATATAGCTTCCGTAAATGTCCTTTGGAGGAACCTACAACTTAAAAGTGTCACATAGGAAGCTGAGGCGGAGATGATGATATCCATATCTTATACACTCTACTCAAGTCGAAGGTACTAATTTAGTTCCCCTGTATGATTTCAATTCTTAATTTTCAGCCCTTTTTGTCATTTTGCATGCATTTATGTTCATGGTAATAAGTTTATGGTGTTTTTTGACATTCGTGTTGAGATTTTTGAAAATGATTTTTAAAAACATTTGTTGCATTCATGTTGGCTGAAATCTTCATGATTACTTCTCTTAAGCACATTTCTTTGACATTCGAGGACTAATGTTCCAAGGGGGAGATATTGAAATGCCCTAAATTTATGCTTTAGAAATGCCCATAAATGTAATTTTCATATATCTCAAACTTCGTGTGTGATATCTTATCAATTAGGGGGAAAATTGAGTGGAAAATAGGTATAATCTAGATTTTAGAGGACCCATAGAAAAAATTAAACTTCTCTAATTTATGACTTGAGCATCCGTGCCACCTAGCCGAGACACACTAGGGGCACAAATTAGTGTTAAATTGGCCTTCATATTAGGTTTGCATCACGGAACAGACGAGGACCAATTTCACATTGGGTCTACATCGCGGACTAGAAGTGGACCAATGTAAGTTTTTCCCTGATTTTTCTATCTCCCCCAAGGGCATTGGGGTCATAGCCTCATGCCCACTTATGCGTGATACCACTCATACTTAGCCATTTTTCAACTCTATATCACTCAAGACCCTCTCAAAAACCTCTTCAAGACTTAACAAAATATATCATTCAATTTCAAGGGTTTCAAGATTAACTCTGGAACTCAAGGATTCTCTTCAAGCTCTAAGTTCACTTCAAGCCCATCTCAAGAAAGCCCCATGAGATATGTGAGTTTCATTGATTGGATCTTTTCAGCCATGGAGCCCAATCTCCCTTTTCATGAAAATAGCATGTTTTCAAGTTGTATCATCTATGGGTATCTCTTATTATTAATTATGATCATAAATTATGTTGGGGTTTTATGAAATGTTGATGGATTATGCATGTCTATCTATTTCAAGCTTATACCATGCATTCATTTTGTGTATTGAAACTATGCATGATTTGAGATGTGAAACTATGATCTATTATGAGATCTGATAATGGATTTCAAGGTATCCTACATGAGGGTTTTACTATATGTTGGTGGGTTGATTTGCATTGAGTTTTATGATACTATTTCACTTTTGAATTGAATAATTTTGAACTAGTATTATAAACCCACCAAGTGTTTGATAAAATAATTTGACGAGGATTCTTAAGTTGTTAATGACCTATTACATGGTTTACAAGTCAAGTGACTTTATGATGATTAAGGGCTTGCATATATGCATTAAATTCATGAGAAGTATCTATGGTGTTGCAAGTAGACCACACCATTATTGGGGGTGACATGCCCAATCACCTTATTGAGGGGTGGATACCTCAATCATCTTGTTAGAAAGTCACATGGCCAATCACCATGTTGAGGTGTGGATACCTTGATCACCTTGTTGGGGGGTGACATGCTCAATTACCATGTTGAGGGGTGGATACCTCGATCACTTTGTTGGGGGTGACATGCCTTAGATCCCAAGTAGTAGTTCGCTTGGTCTATGTTATTTATGGTCTCTTCCCACACTTTACAAGCTTGTTTTACTTCAAGCATTGATTATGCATGCCATATTGATATTATTTGACTATGTTGGATTATGTCTTGTTGCATTGCATCCTACATACTTATTACATTCAAATATACTAAGGTATGCTCTATGCCTATATGATGTTACCATGTAGGGACTGGATTACCTCTCAATCATCCTTAACATGGCTAGTTCGGTGCTTCTGAGATAAGCTTTGGTGTGTTCTCAAGTCCGAGGATGCTATCTGTTTTACTCTTGCTATTTTATTTTTCTTATGTTGAACACTTGGTACTATAAGGGTTAGCCCGAAAAATAGATTGGCCCCACTCAACTCTATGTTAGAGGTGTTGTTGGATAATTGATGTACTTATGCTATGAGCTTGACTCTTTATGCAGTTATGAATATCAAGTCTTCCCTTAGTCCCGCTTCCCTTATTTATATCTCTTGTGTTGTTTATTTTGCTTCTGTGACCAAGGATGTGTGATTGATATGTTAAGAGGCTTGTTTGGGGTTCCCATTCACCGTGTCATGTCTAGGACCTAGGCTTGGGTCATAACAGTGTAGCTTGGGCGATATCTAATGGCAAGGGTGAGACTGTACCACTTTTATTGTACCACCTTTTATAAAACCCTTGACCACGCGGAGGTGGCAAGGGTTGTACCACTTTTTAAAACTGTTGACCATGAGGAGGTGGTAAGGTTCAGATATTGTGACACTTGGGTGATTTCAGTACATGGTTTGCAAGGCCCCCTAGGTTCTTCCTGGTAGCTTTAACTTGGTAGACATGCACACCGACTGTGCGATAGTTATGATTCTACCATATACATTGCATTCATACATCGCATTTGCATTGCGTCGTTGATTATTATTGTTGTATTTATCTTTTATATGGTTCACTAACCCCTCCAATGCAGGTGATAGGGATTCTTAGTTATTATATGCTTATCCAACGTCTCCAACCCAATCGGTTGAACCTACTGGGTCATTTCGATATACTCATCCCTACTATGTTTCCTCCATGCAGATAGGGCACAGGGACTTCTATGTGATATGATCTTATATCATGGAGTTTGCTTATCATTACCAAATTTTAGCACTGAGGCTCACACTTTTATCTTCGATTTTTCATTGAGACTTCATTTGTTGTCTTTCATATCATACTTTGTATTTTCCTTATGATATAGCTTTGTATTTACTCATTCGTACTACTTAGAAGCTCATGTACTCATGACTCCTAGTTTTGAGATTTTAAATTATGTATTGTAGTTGTTCTGTTTTACTACTTGTTCCCTTTAGCCGCGATATGGTGTTGGGTTGTGACACCCAGAACCCAACCCATTTAATCTTTTAAACTCCATCATTTATTCTATTTAACTAGACCACCACACACCTTCCTTTCGCTGATTATTTAACATTCATGATTATTTTCTAAACCCTAATTCATTTTTGTCTTCTCTAGTCGCCGCCAACTCTCTTCGTTCTCTCCTTTTTAACTTACAAACCCTAATAATCTTCTATAAGCTTTGAATATCTCTCCTTTAAACCCATATATTATTTCTTTTTTGAACCCTTTTCACTTTCTATAAAGTTTAAATTAAAAACACAAAAATTTGAAAGGACTTTCCATCAAAAATTGGTCCAAAAAGAGAAGGAGATAAAGATATTGCAAAACATGGATGAAACTATTTAAATACTAGTAAATGGGGATAATGTCACCTATTTTCTCTCTGATTGTTGTTAATTTATTTTATGTTTGTATCATTTTTTTTAAAAATTTGAAAAGGAAACAAAGGAGAAGATTACAAAGTGAAAATTAAACTCTTACCAACAAGGCAAAAGTTTAGGTATAGTTAACCAACTTAGCTATTCACAAGGCAAAAATTCAGGAAAAACCCTCATTTCTTGTTTATTTTTAACAATAAGCTCTGTATTTAATTTAAATTAAAATAATTTATCTTAATTTTAATTCTCTCCTTGATATGTGAAGTATTCATCTAGTTTAAGAAATTTGGTGAAAAAGATTCTTTTATTTGATTCAGCCCCCATATCTGATTAAGTGTGAAATGTTATAATAGTTACAATCTTTATAAACTTGAGACTAGTTCGATTCACAATCATGATCCCAATTAAGGACCCAACTTTGAACCCTAGACCCAAATTCAAATTGGCACAGTGGATCCTGACTCATTGATCAAAAAGAGATCTGACTCTAGAAACTTTTCATGCGCTTCATCTAGAATGATAACTTTGTAATTTAGTGCATTCAATCCCTTCTCTAACACTTCTTATAGTAATTTTTAACACAATCTTAGAACTTTCGGGGTATACACTAGATTGCCCTATACGGTAACGAACTTCTCCACCTACACATTTTCGAGCCTTCTTCACCATTCTAGCAACTCCAACCACAATAAATCTCCTTTGTTTTGTACAAAATATGGGTTCCAAGTTTTCTTCTAGTAGAAGTTGAGGGACTTGTGATCTTTTTTTGTAACCAATTTAACCAATGATGAGAGCGACATGATTCTCCTAAATTTTCTCAATGATTTTACTCTTTAAAGCCACAACTGTGTAAAAAAAAATCTCCCAAGTTGGAGAAGATGATGATGATGTCTCCAACAGTGATAATGAAGCCGTAGAAGATGCCATTGGCCAAAGAAATCAAAGCTCCAAAGTCAGGCGATGAAAAAAATGTGAATTATTCATCCTTTTTGCTTGATGAATGACTATTTACAAATTGTGTCATTATTTTTCAACTGGTGATCTTACGATCAAGGATTCAAACAAGTTTCAAGCACTTAAGATCACAACTTATAGTGACATAATTTTGATTCTCATTATTAATAATTCAAGTATCTAACACATTTCACTATGATGGTGAGATTGACTAAATAAAATTTGTTGATCCAATAATATCAAATGATATGATATTAAATCTTGGTACTAACATTTGGCCTCAAGATATAATTAGTGAAAGACATGATTTGATTGAAGTCTTAAGAAATCTGCAAACTATCTCAATTTAACAATATTATTTTGAGGTAATCTAATGATTCATATTTTCATTTATATATATATATATATATATATATATATATATATATATA
>JAOTQJ010135366.1:0-10012 GCA_025642045.1 Solanum sejunctum | reverse complement strand
TAAAAGAAAAAGGTGCAGCAACTTTCTGCACAGAATCTGTCCAACCAATTTCAGGAACTGTAATTAGCATATATTCCTTGTTTCTCATGATAAAACTATACTAAACACACAACCATAATTGCTTAGTTTTGACTTCAAGGTGTAGAGACTCCTTAATAACCCTAAATAAGTTGTTCGTCTACTACACAAAGTTGAGAAATGTTGAGAGGAAACATAGAGACCAAATCTGATTTTTTTTTTTTTTGTTCAAGTGAACAATAATTTGTGGAGCAGCTTTAGAGCCCTTTATATAGGGATATTATACAGACTCTCTCTTGACTTCTTGACCATACTATACCACATATAATAAAGTTACTTACCCACCAGCTTGGCCCTCAAATTATGGCCTTTTTGGAGCACCAACTTGATGGACATAGGCTGCCTATTTTCAGCTTTCACTTACTTAGTTTTGGGCCCAATTTGCTAAGTGTATTGTGATGTATTTAGGCCCTTTTTATTATGCTTCTTGGTCTACAAACGTAGCCCATTTATTATACTAAGGCCAAAGTTACACCCTTAAAATGGACTTTATTCATAATAGAACTTAGACAAATTCGACGTCGAGCCTCGTCTCCGTTTAACTAGCGATTTTAAGCTAAGCAAGTAGGTAACTCACCTGCTAGCTTCTAAGTCCTACAAGCACCTCAATTCTTTTACTTCATTTAAGGCTTTAATCTCCTTAAATTGATACAAAACATGTATACACTCAACCTTCTTAAGAGTTAGACGCATATATAACCCATTAACACTAGATTCAAGAACTTTTAAAAATTAGTGCTAGTTTGATCAAACCATGTCTTACTTTATTTCCATTATACTAGCATTGTAAGGTGTGGGGTGTTACAATGTTTTTCTCATTAGTTATTGAGACACACTTCTTTATTGTTTACTTTAGCTATGAGAGCGCGCCCAGTTTCTTTTTCTTCGCTCCTGCTCTACCTATGCAATATAGGTGTTATTGGATATGCTATGTATCTATGGTATGAGCTTTGACTATTTTGTCTCTTGATTATGATATTATGAATGTCTTCCCCTTAGTCCCATTGCCCTGTTTCTACTTCGGTAACTCATTTAAATTCTTCCATGAATAATGATCTATAATGATAAGATAAATGGCTTGTTTGGGGTTCCTTCGGCTACCTCATTCATCGGGTCACGTCTCGGCCCTAGGCTTGGGTCATGACACCCACCTATGTGATTCGTAGTGAGACCCAGGACCCATAGAGTGGCCTTATAAGGTTGACCCCCACTTAGAAGATTCCTCATTTTTCTCATTATTTCTTGCTACAAGAGTACCTTACGACTCATTGCTTGGTCTACAACTTGTAGGAAGGGTTGTATGTCTTGCACTTTAGAAAAATCTGCAATTTTCTCCCAAAATAATGCCAACCTATCTTTTTTGCAATAACAACATAAAAACACATAAAAACCATAAAAATTTGCATTAAAAACTTGCAAAATCCCCCGTTTTAGGAACCAAATGTGCTGTAATTTGATAGTACATCAGACCTTAATGCCCTTAGGCATATTTGGAAAACCAAGGAAAATAATACACTAGTCCGCACCCCTGGTGCATTGTGGACCATATGCAAAATGCATAATATACTAGTCTGCACCCCTAGTTTGTCGATGCCAGGGTGCAGATATACACTGGATCACAAAAAATTATCAAAAATTATTTTTATCTATAGGTCCTCTAAAATCTGTGTACTCAATTTTGCCCCTTGATCGAGAATTGGAAGTCAGATTTTTGAAATTATGCATGGATTTTAAGAAATATAGAAATTACAATTATGGGGCTTTCTGAAGCACATCAGAGGCATTTCAATATCTCCCCTTTGGGAACTTTCATCCCCGAGTGTCAAGGAAACATGTGTGGGAGAAGTAATTATGAAGATTTCAACCCAAAATGGATGCAATAGATGCACTTAAGCATCATTTTCAAAAATCTCAACATGAATATACAAACATCACCATAAGCTTGTTACCATAAATATTAATGCATGAAAAATGATATGATGGCTGAAACTTAAGACTTGAAATTATATATTTGACTTAAGTTATTACCTTTGGCTTGAGTAAGATGGAAGAGCTATGGGTAATGCTTTTTCGTGTCCACCTCGGCATCCCATGTGGCACTTTCAACTTGTTGATTGCTCCAAAGGATATTGACGGAAGCTACATCTTTGTTTCTCAACCTCTTTACTTATCTGTCCAAAATATCCACCGAGAGCTCCTCATAGGTCAAATTATCTTCTACAACACCCACAACCTCTAAGGGCACTATAGCACTTGGGTCACCCACACACTTCTTCAACATGGACACATAGAAGACCGAATGAACCATATTCATCTCCATAGGAAGTCTAACTCATATGCAACCTTACAAACTCTCCTCAAAACTCTATTAGGACCGACAAACGTTAGTATCAATTTCTCTTTCTTGCCAAATCAAACCGCACCCTTCATGGGTGAGACTTTCAAGTAAACCCAATCACCAGCCTTAAACTCAAGATCTCTTCTTCACATATCGGAGTAGGAGTAAAGTCTACTTTCAGCTGTCTTCAACCTCTCCCTTATCAACCTTACCTTCTCCAAGGCTTCCATAATGAAATCCAGACCTAGAGTGGTAGCTTTTGTTGAAAGCAAACTCAATATGTAGAAGATGTTCATCCCAACTACTCCTAAACTCCAAAACGCAACCTCTAAGCATATCCTAAATATTTCAAATAGTTCTTTTGGCTTGGCCATACATTTGAACATGAAAAGTCATGCTAAGCTTGACATTGGTATGAAATCCTATTTGTAAAGACCTTCAAAAGTGAGAAGTGAATTGAGCAGTACGATCCAAAATGATAGAGAAGGGCACACCTTAACAACTCATGAATATACAACTTGGCATAATGTTCGGCACCATAAGTGATTTTTACCGGTAGAAAGTGAGATGACTTTGTCATTTTATCAACAACAACCCAAATAGAGTCAAAGTGTCTCCTAGTCTTAGTCGACCCAACCACGAAATCCATGTTAACCTATTCCCACATCTAAGTGGGAATTTCCATGTCTTGGGCATCCATCATTTGGTGTTCGGCTTTCACTTGTTGACAATTGTGACATGGGGATATGAATTTGACAATATCCTCTTCATACTACCCCACGAATACACCTCCCTCAAGTCTCTATACATCTATGTGGAATTGGGGTGAATAGAATAAGGTTTATTATGAGCCTCATTCAAAATTAACTCCCTTAAGTCATCAATATTAGTCACACACAACCTACTTTGCTACCTAAAGGCACTATCTCCCCATTAGGAGAAAACCTCCACTTTGCCATCATTCACCAAGGCCTTCAACTCTATCAACGAGGGGTCAAGATCTTGTTTTGACTTTCCTTTCTCAATCAAAAGAAATTTAGAACCATCAACAACCACTATACCACTATTTTTAAATTCATCCAAAGTAATCCCCAACCTATAAAATCGGTGAACTTCTCAAGCCACCTCCTTGCCACCATCATCAATATGAGCTAGATTACCCATGGGCACTCTACTTCACACATCATCCACAACATTAGCTTTGCCAGGATGATAATACATACTCATATCATAATCTTTTAGGAGCACTAACCACCTTCTTTGTCTAAAGTTAAGATCTTCTTGTGTGAACACATATTGGAGACTTTTGTACTTGGTAAATAAATCTACATGAACCCCATATAAGTAGTGACACTAAATGTTTAAAGCAAACACCATGGTTGCCAATTCAAGTTCCTGGATGCAACAGTTTCGCTCATGCACCTTAAGTTTCCTAGAGGAATATGCTATCACCTTGCCATTTGGCATCAAAACACAACCCAAACCAATTCTCGAGGCATTACAATATACTACAAACCCTTCTAACCCTTCCAATAGAGCCAAGATAAGAGAGGGGACATGCTTATCTCTCAAAGTGTGAAAACTCTATTCATATTCATCGTTCGACATAAATTTTGCCTTCTTTTGGATCAACTTTGTCATAGGAGAAGCAATAGAAGAAAACCCATTCACAAACCTTCGGTAGTAACCTGCCTAACCCAGGAAACTCCTAATATCCAACGGAGTCAAGGATCTAGGCCAATTTTTTTTATAACCTTAGTCATCTTAGGATCCACTTTAATGACATTAACTAACAACACATTACCCTAGAAATTAAACCTCTTTCAACCAAAAGTCACACTTTTCATATTTAGCAAACAACATCTCATGCCTCAAGAATTGAACACTACCCTCAAGTGATTCACAAGCTCTTCCTCACTCCCAGAACAGACCAATATATAATCAATAAAGACCACCACAAAATATCAAGGTAGGGTTTGATGATCGTATTCATGAGATCTATAAATATAGCAGGTGCATTAGTCAACCCAAAAGACATAACAACGAATTCAAAGTGCCCATAGTTAGTCCAAAATAATATCTTGGGAATACCATATTCCATCCCCTTCAATTGGTGTTATCTTAACCGAAGATCAATCTTCCAAAAGTGACTAGCCCCTTGTAGCTGATCAAAAAGGTCTTTAATCCTTGGTAGAGGTTACTTGTTCTTCATGTTAACCCTATTAAATTTCTGATAATCAAAGCACATTTTATGGGAACCATCCTTTTTCTACACAAACAACGCTGGTGCACCCCATGATGACTTACTCGACCTTATTTGCCTTCGCCCAAAAATCCCTCAGTTGATCCTTCAACTCCTTTAATTTTGTTAGGGCCATACAATAAAGGGCAATGGAAAGGGTTGTGTATCGAGAAGAAGGTCTATACGAAAGTGTATTTCCCTTCTAGGAGGAGCACCGAGAAACTCATTGGCAAAGACATCAAGAAACTCATTGGCCACCAGAACATAATTAATAAGAAGGACTTGAGATTCAACGTCCCTTACCCTCACAAGATGATAAAGTAAATCCTTGGAATCAACTTTTGCGCCTTAAGATAAGAAATGAACCTACCCATAACAACCACACTATGACTTTTCCAATCAAGGACAGACTCATTAGGGAATTAGAATTTAACCCTATAAGTTATCCAATTAATAGATGCGTAATATGCATGCAAAAAATTCATAAGAAGAATGACATCAAAATCCACCAAATCTACATTAACAAAATCATAAGGCAAGACTTTATGCAATATGAACACAGGACAATTTCTATAGACTCTTTTAGCAACAATGGACTCACCAATTTGGGTAGACACTTCAAAAAGTTCACATAGCAATTTCGGATTCACATGAAGCTTCTAGCAAACTTAAAGAGTAATGAAAGAAGAAGTGGCACCCCGTTCTATCAAAGCATACATATCATGATCAAAAATTTTTAACATACCAGTGAAGGGCCAAGTCAGGTCTAGTGCCCCTAGAGGGGTATAGTTTAGATTGTCGATGAGCATCCTCAAAATTTCTTGTCGCCTATGAAAAATGTCTAGACTTGGGATACTTTTTGCCATACTCAAAACATGCAGTCAAATCGTCCAAACAATCTCCATATGGTACATTCCACATTTGTTGCACGTAGGAGAAGCGTGAACACCAAAACCTTTGCCCTTCCTTTGTGCATATGGACAATTAACAACCTTGTGGTCTATTTTGCCACACCCAAAGAATGCACCCGTATTCCTCAAACATGTGCCACTATGATTTCTCCCACATTTTGGGCACGTAAGATGGGTCACCCCACCCTTGCCACTAGGCTTAGCATATGGAAGCCTACTTTCAAATTGAGCCCTGCTTCCCTTCCCTTGAGTTCATTGGGTAATCCCTCATCGTATGCCTAACACCTCCATACTTGAAACAACCTTCGATGCCTACCAAAGACCTTTCTTGATGCTTCTTGACACTCCCTTGACAAGTGGCAAAAGCGATCCTTTTGTTCTTGTACTTATGAACTGATAGACTAGTAGAAGATGAGGCACCATCAACTCAGGCCCTCTTTGCCTTTCTTTTCCGCCTCTTATACCTTGAAATCTTGGGGGCCTCTACTTATTGATTGAGTTGAGAAGTAACAACCTTCACCAATAACCATAGAGCATTACGAACCTCCGCATTTGAAATGTCACCATTGGGAAGTTGACCCTCAAGTGAAACATGGTTACCATCCTGTCCACCATTCTGAATAGCTTGAGAGATCTTCTGAAATGTAATGTTAGGGTTTAATAATAAGCATTAAGGGAATTAGCACCACCGCATGACACAGATCTTTAAAAAGTAAACTATTTCCTAAAACTTCTCACAGCCTCCTAGTCATAGTTGTGGCGCACTTCACAACCTTAAATAAGACTCTAATCGGTGCAGTGTGTTGGAATTTCGAGGACTATAAACAACCTAGTGCGCTGATACCATATTTCTTATGACTGAAGCCTAGGGCCTAGATGTGACAAGGCGAGTGGGAATCCCAAGGGACCCCAAACAAGCCTCTTTGCATATAAACCACACATTTTTGGATGCGGAAGCTAAATAAGCATTTCAAGATAAAATAAAAAAGGGAAGTTGGCAAAAGGGAAGTCTTTTGTAATCATAGAAGCAACAAAGAGTTAAGCTCATAATGTAAATACATCTAATATCGAACAATACCTCTAACATAGAATAAAGGGGGGCTAAGACACATTTTGTGCTTAGCCTCATAATAGTAAGTGTTAAACATAAAGAAATATCAACATAGCAATTGTAGCTTAGATATTGTCAGCAGACTTGACAACTAACCAATGCTTTTTTCTGATATACTGAGCTAGCCACGTGGAGGAGGACGATCAAAAGGAGCTTTGGTCCCTACATGATAATATCACATAGGAATAGAGTATGCATTAGTACTTTTGAATATACCTTGTATGCAGGGTGCAATGCAACAAAGACATAAGGCAATATACTAATAATATAATGGATATATAATGCAATATGGCATCCATGATCAGTACTTGTAATAAGACATTCTTGTAAATCATTCAACTTGCATAATGTACTATACATATATGGGAAGAGACTTTAGCTGACATGAGTAAGACAAAGCAAGCTATAACTTGGAATCCCAATAATTATCCATAAATAGCTGGTCTACTTGCTAATGTAAACCATACTTCACCTTCAGGGAACATAACCCATTTCGTTTCAAATAACCCTCCTTATTGCAACATGACCTATTTTGGAAAGGATTTGATGATAAAGTGTACTAGATGGATCCAATAGAATAGCAAGAGTAATGTATAATCCTATGTTGGCCTATAGTTTGAGGAATTAGTATGGACCCTGGAATATCTACGCCAACATCCCATCCATTGGTGCTAAGCCTAATCCTATAGAATACTTAAAATTATCATACTTATATAACGTGAATAGCTTGTAAGAACATGACTTGAGTAGCTTATAAATTTGGTTGACCTCTAATAGTGAGCCTAACATGCATATGAGAGTAGATAGTAATAATACATGAACCCTTACTTTAACATGAATGACCCACAAGAAGTAAAACTCTTGAAATAGGGCATAACTTGATGCTTGTAAAATCATGTATACTTGTTATGAATTAAATACATTCTTGAAAGCTCTTAATTATCATAAAGTCAATTGACTTGTAAACCATGTAATAGATCATCCATAACTTGAGAATTCTTTTCATGTCATTTTATCAAACAAATGGCAGGTTCATGATACTTGTTCAAAACCATGCAATTCAAGAGTGAAATAAGATGAATAGACTCAATACAATTCAACTCACCAGCATGTAGTAAAACCCTCATGTAGGGTACCTTGAAATCCAATACAAAAGGTTGTGATAGTTCATAGTTTCATATCTTAAAAACATGCATTGTCTCAATGGACATAATCAATTCATGGAGTAAACTTGAAATAGATATTCACCCATAATCAATCAATACATGATAAAATCCCAATATGATTTACGTTCATAATCCATAATAAGAGATTCCCATAGGTAATACAACTTGAAAATATTTAATTTTCATAAAAAAAGAAAGGTTGGGCTCCATGGGTGAATGATGTGCTGCCAAAATACAACACATTTGGTGGATAAAGCAAGGGATTTTATATGTCCTTAATATGAATTTTTGTATTTTTTATGTTTTTTATCTTTACTTTTTTAGAAAATACAGGTTGTCATGATTTTGGGGAAAACTAGCAAAGTTTGTTGAATTTAAGGACCTATGAGACCCACTACATGTCGTATCCCACAGTATGAGTTATAGGGTATGTCTATATTGATTAACAGTTTCCAAATTCAAAATATGAGAAATTGAAGTTTAGCCATATGAGCCAAGTTTACGTGTCATAGTCCTCACTACGACTTATCGAAAAGGACCTCATAGTGATTAAAATTGGATAAAAAAACTTTGAGCATGAGTTATGAGAAAGCACTACAAGTTATGGACCAGACAATGACTCATAGTATGGATCCTAGTAGTCAAGTCCAAAATGCCAAGTGCTCATTATGAAAGCACAATTACAACTCATAGGTCACCTAACGACTACGAGTCGTACCTCCAAGCCGTAATTGTTGTTGACTAAATTTTCTAAGTTTCTTTAGGACTTTTTTTTGAATAGTATAAATAGTATATGTTAGAGTTTTTAGATGAGGAGAATTAGATTTTACACAACATAGAATATTTCGTAAAGAAAATCTTTAGGTTTTAGAGTAGAAAACTAGGGTTTTATCTTGAAAACTCAATTTGGTGATTGGAATCAATTATAATTCAACTTCATTTTCCAACCATGCAAATCCAAACTGAAAGTGATTTATTGTTCTTTATTTTCCTTGGGTAATTTCTCAACTATGTTTATTTCTTTCATTGTTTATGTTGTTGCCCAAGCTATGAGTGGCTAAACACCCACAACTTGGGTGTTGTAGGAACCATACACAGCTAGCTTGAAATAAGGCAAATTATGTGCACCTCTTGAGTTGTGTATTTACATGTATTATCAATTTTCCTTCATTTTACTTGTTCTTTAATAGTCGCCAACATTAAACCCCGTCTAGTATCATCATCTCGACGAAGATAGTGATGAATAGGAAAAGGAAATAGGTGTCAAAATTCAATTGATGTATTCTCGTCAAATTAATTAAATCCTACCAAAGAGAAGTTGACTAGGACAATAGATAATGGTTAGTTGGTACACTATTGTAGTCGGCTAAGCGCCATAGTGAAATTCAACCTTTACTGTTGCCCAAGGGTTAGAAGAACCTAAGTTACTATCCCACATACAATGACCCAATTTAGGTTGTGTTATCCGGGGTTTGAGTTAGTGAATCATGGGAAACATAATTTCCCAAGTTGTTCTCCAATTTGATTGCCTCTTCACTTTTTTAGTATAGTTTTAGTTTCTTCTAAGTCATTATAAATCTCCCCCCTTTTAATTAAGAATAGAGTTAATTGATGTTTGAAATCATTGTTGGTGAATTAATGCGGCAAAACCATAAGACTCTATCAATTCTCTCATTCAAATTAAAGGATTTCAAGTTCAACTTTGGAGCTCAAGGATTTATTTCAAGCTCTAACTCTATTTCAAGATCACCTCCAAGAATTCAATGTTTAAGGTATGTGGGTTTCATCCATTGGGTCTCTTTCACCCATGGAGCCCAACCTTCTATTTTATGAAAATTTCATGTTTTCAAGTTGTATTGCCTATGGGTATCTTTTATTATGAATTATGCGCATACATTAAATTGGGGTTTAAATAAAAATTGATTGATTATTTATTACTATCTATTTCAAGCTATACCATCAATTGATTTTGTCTATTGAGACTATGCATGTTTTGAACTATGAAACTATGAACGATCATAAGCTTTTGTGGTGTATTTGAAGGTACCCTACATGAGGGTTTCACTCAAAGTTATTAGACTGATTTTCATTAAGTTTACTCATCTTATTTCATCCTTGAATTATATGATTTTGAACTAGTATCATGGATGCATCACGTATTTGATA
>JAOTQJ010135355.1:0-10012 GCA_025642045.1 Solanum sejunctum | reverse complement strand
TCATAATCATACATTCATTATACATAAATCACACATTCATCATGCATAAATCACACATTCATCATGCATAAATCACACATCCATCATGCATAAATCATACATCCATCATGCATAAATCATACATTCATTCACAATCATACATTCATCATACACAAATCATTCATTCATAATTATACATTCATTATAAATCACACATTCATCATAAATAAATCACACATTCATCATGAATAAATTACATATTCATCATGCATAAATCATACATTCATCATGCATAAATCATTCATTCATCACGCATCACATAGAAACTCAAGACTATCCAAAAGTACGTTTACGCCCAGTGTGTTACGCATCAGTGCGCGCACCCAGTGTGCCGTACCGCGCCCTGTGTGCTTCCAAAAGTGCGTTTATGTCCAGTGTGTTACGCATCAGTGCGCGCGCCTAGTATGCCGCACTGCGCCCCGTGTGCTTCCAAAAGTGCATTTACGCCCAGTGTGTTACGCATCAGTGCGCGCGCCCAGTGTGCCACACCGCGCCCCGTGTGCTTCCAAAAGTGCATTTACGCCCCGTGTGTTATGCATCAGAGCGCGCGCCTAGTGTGCCGCATCGCGATCCGTGTGCTTTCAAGACATTTATGCCCAATACGTCATTCCCGGAGCACCAATTTATTTTTGGCTGCTCCTGAAAGGGTACTTATTTCCAACCACCAAGAGAATTATTGCACATTCATCCTTGAAGAGCGTGGCTAGCTGCCGAGATAGCCATCACTATGTTATCTCCAGCTGTCGAGCCATCATATGATCATCTCCAACAAAGATTTTTATTATGCCTAAGAGCATGGCCAGTTGCTGAGATAGCCATCACTATATTATCTCCAGCTGCCGAGCTATCACATGATTATCACCAATAAAGATTATTTTATTGTCTACTATGGCGAAGAGCATGGCCAGTTGCCGAGATAGCCATCGGATGATCATCACTATGTTATCTCCAGCTGCTGAGCCATCATATGATCATCTCCAACAAAGATTTTTTATTATGCCTAAGAGCATGGCTAGTTACCGAGATAGCCATCACTATGTTATCTCTAGCTACCAAGCCATCACATGATTATCACCAACAAAGATTATTTTATTGTCTACTATGGTGAAGAGCGTGGCCAGTTGCCGACATAGCCATCGTATGATCATCACTATGTTATCTCCAACTGTCGAGCCATCATATGATCATCTCCAACAAAGATTTTTTATTATGCCTAAGAGCGTGGCTAGTTGTCGAGATAGCTATCGCTATGTTCTCTCCAGTTGTGGAACCATCATATGATCATCTCCAACAAAGATTTTTATTATGCCTAAGAGTGTGGCCAGTTGTCGAGATAGCCATCGATATGTTATCTCTATCTGCCGAGCCATCACATGATTATCACCAACAAAGATTATTTTATTGTTTGTTATGGCAAAGAGCGTGGCCAACTGCCGAAATAGCCACTACATGAGCATCAATGTTATTTTTATGGTTGCTTCATATTAATTCGATCTCTATAACGCCGAAGAGAATAACAAACATCAAATGAGGTAAAAAAGTGTCATCTTTATTTCAGATTATATTTTTACTAATGTTCTGTTCTAGTCATGTCGAGGGCATCCGAAAGGATGAGATCTCAAAACAAACCACAGGTATGGACGTCATCAAGTAGGACACAGCACAACGTGGAACTTTTCCTTAGAAGCAAACCCATAGCCTGAAAGGAGGTGTCAAACCCTTCAGGCGCGAGTTGCTTTATATCGATTCTTCATTTATCAAGCCGAAGAGCCTATCTAACACGGTAAAAATTCCATCTCTCATTCAAATTAGGATTTCACTAACACTTTGTTTTAGTTATGTCGAGAGCATCCAAAAGGATGAACTCTCAAAGAAAAACACAGGTGTGGACGTCATCAAGTAGGATGCAGCACAACGTGGAACTTTTTCTTAGCAACGAACTGGGACATAGTCTAAAGGGGGGTGTCAAACCTTTCAGACATGAGCTGGGAAGCGACAACCACCACTATCTAACCACACCCCTGTTAGAACATATGTGGGCATTTCTGTGAGTTAGTTAATTCATTTTTAGTTTCGCCTTTAGATAATCTGCACCCTTACCGAAGGCAATCTTCCAATCCGAGTGACGATATACCAATAATTTTGGAAATTATGTCTGTGTAAGTTCTCAATTATGAATGTGATGAGCTCTACATTTATGATTAAGAGGTTGCAAGCCTCTTTTTCACAATTTAATTTTGTTAGTCACTCTTCCTGAACTAGAGGTTATCTCTAAATAAGGAATTTCCTCTTCAACCAATAGAGTCAAACTACAAGCAGTCTGATTCCTGGGTCCAAAAGAAGAGGTTGATAATGGTGGGGTTATGGTTGTTGATGGTTCTAAATCTTCATTAGTTGAGGGGGTAAAGGAAAAGCAAGATCTTGACCCTGTCTTGCTAGAATTGAAGGCTTTGGTGAGAGATGGTAAGTTGGAGGTTTTCTCCTAAGGGAGAGATGGTGCCCTTAGGCACCAAAGTAGGTTGTATGTGCCTAATATTGATGACTTGAGAAATAAGATTTTAGATCAGGCTCATAATTCTTCCTATTCTACTCACCCCGATTCTACAAAGATGTATAGAGATTTGAGGGAAGTGTTTTAGTGGGGAGGCATGAAGAGAAACATTGCTAAGGTTGTATCCGCTTGTCATAATTGCCAATAAGTCAAATCCAAATATCAAAGGTCGGGTGGCCTAGCCCAAAATATAGAATTCCTACTTGAAAGTAAAAGGAAATTAACATGGACTTCGTGGATGGGTTGCCTATGACTAGGAAGCATTTTAACTCCATTTGGTTTGTGGTTGATAGGATGACAAAGTTGGCTCATTTCCTACCGGTTAACTACTTATAATACCGAAGATTATGCTTGATTGTACATTTATGAATTGGTTGGATTTCATGGGGTGCCCTTGTCTATCATATCGGATCATGGTGCTCAATTCACTTCTCACTTTGGGAGATCCTTCTAAAGAGGTCTTGGAACCAAGATAAAGCTTAGTACGACCTTTCACCCTCAAATGGATGATCAAGCCGAAAGAACTATCCAAACTCTTGTAGATATGCTTAGAGCTTGTGCATTGGAGTTTCAAGGTAGTTGGGGTGATCATCTTCCACTCATTGAGTTTGCTTACAATAATAACTATCATTCTAGCATATGTATGGCTTCTTTTGAGGCTCATGATGGTAGACGTTATAGGTCCCCAGTTGGATGAGGTAGGGGAGATGACTTTGTTGGGTCCGGATTTGATTATGGAAGCCATGAAAAAGGTAAGATTGATAAGAGAAGGATTGAAAATAGACCAAAGTTGTCAAAAGACTTATATCAATATGAGGAGAAGGGATCTTGAATTTAAGGTTAGTGATTGAGTTTATTTGAAGGTCTCACCCATGAAGGATGTGGTTCATTTTGGTAAGAAGGATAAATTGAGTCCAAGATTTGTTGGTCCTTATAGAGTGTTGAGGAGGGTTAATGAGGCAGCCTATGAGTTGGAGTTGCCTAATAATATATGGTTCATTTGGTCTTTCATGTCTCTATGTTGAGGAAGTGTATGGGTGACCCAAGTGCCATTGTACCTCTTGATGTTATGGGTGTTGTTGAAGATAATTTGACTTATGATAAGGTTACCATAGAAATTTCGAATAGACAAGTGAAGAGGTTGAGGAACAAGGATGTTGCTTCTGTCAAGGTCCTTTGGAGAAACTAACAAGTTGAGAGTGCTACATGGGAAACCGAGGTGGACATGCAAAATTGATATCTCAATCTCTTCCATTCTACTCAAGCCTAAGGTACTAATTCAAGTCCCTTATGTGATTTCAAGTCTTATGTTTCAGCCCCTATGTCATTGCATGCATTTATGCTTATGTTGATAAATTCATGGTGATTTTGCACTTATGTTAACATTTTTAAAAATGATGTTTAAGTGCGTTATTGCATTCATGTGTTGGGTTGAACTCATCTTGATTATTTCTCTCATATATGTTTCGTTGACATTCGGGGACAAATGTTCCTAAGGGGGAGATATTCAAATGCCCTAAAAATTCTCAAAAATGTGCCTCGGAAATGTTGTAATTTCCATATATCTCGAAATTCATATGTGATATCAAAAATCTGACTTCATATTCGAGATCATAGGGCAAAATTGCATAGGGAATGGGTCTAACCCCTATTTTAGAGCAATCATATCAAAATTTTATTTTCCAAAATTTTTTATTTCCAAAATTGATCCGCACCCCTGGCATGATGTAACTAGGCGTAAACCTAGATATTTTTTTTGCCAAGTTTATTTTCTTGGTCCAAGACCTTTGGGTCTTGGGCATAAGCCTTCCCATGCATAAAAACACCTATACTTTGTCATTTTTCAACCTTATATCATTCAAGATATTTCTCCAATACCCTCTCTAAAACTTAGACAAATATTTCACTCAAATTCTAGTATCCTAAACTCATTCCGGATCTTAAGGAATTCACTCAAGCTTTAAGTTCTCATTCCAATCTTTATCAAGGAAATCTCCAAAGTTGAGGTATATGGATTTCAATCATTGGGTCCTTTCACCCATGGTGCCCAGCCTTCCTTTTTATACAAATTACACATTTTCAAGTTGATTTACTTATGGGTATTCTTAGTATAAACTATGTTGGGATTTTCATGAAATGTGTATAG
This sequence comes from Solanum sejunctum, assembly GCA_025642045.1. Taxonomy (NCBI): domain Eukaryota; kingdom Viridiplantae; phylum Streptophyta; class Magnoliopsida; order Solanales; family Solanaceae; genus Solanum; species Solanum sejunctum. Next base: position 5,276 of record JAOTQJ010135355.1, on the reverse strand, counting down.
TTTAAGCATGTTTTGAGGTATGAATCTATGTTTAATAATGAGATTTGATAGAGGGTTTTAATGTATCTTGCATGAGGGTGTTACCAAGTATTAGTGGGTTCATTTACATTAGCTTTTCTCATATGATTTCGCTCTTGAATTATATAATTTTGAACTAGCATTATACACCCACCAAGTATTTGATATAATATCCAGTTTAGGGTTCTTGAGTTATTGATGGTATATTGCATGACCTATGATTTGAATAACTTTAAGACGATGAAAGTAAGGTATATATGTGTTGGTTTCATGAAAAGTATCTATAGTATTGCAAGTGATCACACCTTGTTAAGGGAGTGCTATGCCTCAATCACCATGGATGGTAGGGTGTGACAACCATCAACCAAATTGAGGGGTTGATACCTCAATCACCATGGATGGTAGGGAGTGACAACCATCAACCAAATTGAGGGTTTGGTACCTTAATCACCATGGATGGTAAGGTTTGACAACCATCAACCAATTGAGGGGTTGATACCTTAATCACCATGGATGGTAGGGTATGACAACCATCAATCAATTGAGGCATTGATACTTCAATCGCCTCTCCAAGAGGGTGGTAGGCCTTGGATTCAATAATGATGGTCTCTTACTACACATGTAATATGTTCTATATAAGCATGTTTATTCAAGCATCATTCATGCATGCCATATTGTTATATGCTCATCCATTGACTAATTATGCATTTTAACTGTGTTGCTTATCTCTCGTGGCATTGCATCCTACATACTTAGTACATTTAAATATACTAACGTATACTCTATGCCTATATGATATTGCTATGTAGGAACTAGAGCTCCACTTGATCATGCTCCTCCTCCACGTAGCTAGTACTATCGCTTGAAGCAAAACTTGGTGAGTCCTAAACTCCGAGGATAATATCTATTGATCCTATGTTATGTAAAGACTCTTTTCTTTTTTAGATGCTTATAACTATGAGGGTGAGCCCCGAAAGTTGTCTTCGCCCTCGCCCAATTTATGGTAGAGATATTGTTAGACAAGTTATGTATTTATGGTTTGAGCTTTGATTCCTTTGATGATTTATGCTATGAAAGGCTTCCCTTAGTCCCTTTATACCTATTTATATCCTCTTATTATTGTATAATTGCTTCTATGACCATGGATATGTACATGATATGCTAAGAGGCTTGTTTGGGATCCTTTTGGGTTTCCATTGTCGTGTCACTACTAGGCCCTAGGGTTGGGTCATGATAGAGAGTTTATTCACTTGGCCCCTTCAGTATTTATAGGGTCCAGTCCCTCTGAGGATCCACAAGACTTTATAGACCATATGTATAGAGTATTGAGGGTGATGCATGCCTTTGTCTTTAAGGTAGTGAAATTAGCTTCTTTTCAACTATATGATGTCTCCATCTTATGGTACGAGGCATGGGAGATATATAGAGGGCCTGATGCTCTTCCAGTAGAGTGAGAGGACTTTTCTGAGGCATTTTTAGCCTATTACTTGCCACGGGAGTCCCATATTAACCAGTTTATTAGTTTGAGGCAAGGGGATATGAGTGTAAGGGAGTGTAGCCTTAGGTTGAATTCTTTGGCTAGATATGCACCAGATATTGTACGTACCATAAGTTCCAGAGTTTATTGTTATGTGGATGGGTTGGGGGATCGTTTGATCAGAGACTGCAAGATAGCCTCTTTATAGGATAGCGTAGATATTTCCCATATACAGGCTTTTGCTCAGACTACATAAGACCTTTCTCGTTGAATTTAGGATACCCATAAAGATAGGGTGAAGAATAAGAGGGCTCGTACTATGAAGTCTTATTGGGAGCCATGGGGTGATTTTAGGCCTCCTATTCATAGATATCTACCTCTGTTAGTAGGTAGTTTATCGATAGGGCCAGAGATTTGATCGTTATATTCAGTCAGGGTAGGGGCAGAGTTCACGCTAGCCTGAGAGCCATCGATAGGAGCGCTCTGCACAAATGAGACAACCTACTCCTCTATGTGGACAATGCTGTAAGCTTCATAGTTAGTAGTGTAGAAAGGGTTCAGGTGCATATTACCATTGTGGGTAGACAAAACATTATATTAGGCAGTGCCCGGGGTTAGGTAGAGGTATAATAGCTCAACCTTGAGGATCTACTGCAGATTACCAAATCCACAGCCTACTCAGGGTCATGGTTGCAGGAGAGGTAGAGGAAACAACTCTAATTCTACTAGTGGCCAGAATTGCTTTTATGCACTCACAGGCCGACAAGATTCAGAAGCATCTCCAGATGTGATCACAGGTATATTGATTATATATTCTCATGCTATTTATGCACTAATAGGTCCTAAATCTACATTTTCATATATTACCCCATTCATTGTTGGAAAGCTTGATATGAGACCTGAGTTATTGCCGGGGTCAGTTAAGGTGTCTATGCCAGTTGGTGACTCAGTTATGGCTAGTCATCTTTATCGAGTTTATACAGTGTTAATTAATGAGCGCCTAACCTCTACTAATTTAATTGAATTCATTATGCTAGATTTTGATGTTATTATGGGTATGGATTGGTTGGCAGCTTGTTATACTAATATCGATTGTCAAGCAAAGCTAGTCCATTTCCATTTCCAGGTGAGCCAATTCTTGAATAGAAAGGTAATGTTGTCTCGCCCAAGGGTAAGTTTATTGCATACCTTAGGGCTCGAAATCTGATAGCTAAAAGTTGTATATACCATCTAGTTCATGCTAGGGATGTTGATAAGATGCCGGTGACCCTTCAGCCAGTCCCTATTATGAATGAATTCTCGATGGTATTCCCTAATGAGTTTCTAGGGATTACCCCTGAAAGGGAAATTGATTTTTCTATAGATTTGCTCCTTGATACACGGCTTATATCCATTCCTCTCCACAAAATAGCTCTTGCAGAGCTAAAGGAATTGAAGGAACAACTGAATGACTTACTTCATAATGGCTTTATTAGGTCAAGTACATCTCTATGGGGTGCTCCAGTTCTCTTTGTTTGAAAAAAAGATGGTTCCTTATGGATGTGTATTAATTAAAAACAACTAAATAAAGTCACTATCAATAATAAGTATCCTCTTCCGAGGATTGATGACTTGTTCGACCAGTTGCAAGGTGCCAAATGCTTTTCAAAGATTGACTTGAGGTTTGGGTACCACCATTTACGAGTCAGGGATGCTGATATTCCAAAGACATCATTTAGTACAAGAATCAGCCTAGGTTGTGTTCTTATGCAGCATAGTATTGTATATGCTTCCAAACAGTTGCGAAAGCATGAACAAAACTATCCTACCCATGATCTTGATCTCGCCATAGTTGTCTTTGCCTTAAAGATTTGGTGACATTATTTATACAAAGTTCATGTTATTGTTTATACCAACCACCAAAGCCTCCATTTGGGTAATCATTGATAGATTGACAAAATCTACTCATTTCTTGCCAGTAAGAATGACATATTCAGTGAAGGATTATGCTAAGCTTTATATTCAAGAGATTGTTCACTTTCATGGAGTTCTAGTACCTATTATCTCTTATCGAGAGGCACAATTTACAACACATTTTTGGAAGTCTTTTTAGAAGGGTCTGAGCACTCAGATAAATCTCAGCACTGCTTTTCATCCATAATCTGATGGGCAGGCAGAGCGTACCATCGAGACTGTTAAGGATATGTTACGTGCTTGTGTGCTAGACTTTAAAGGAAGTTGGGATGATCATCTATCTCTTATTGATTTTTCTTATAATAACAGCTTTCAAGCTAGTATTTAGATGGCGCCTTATGAAGCATAATACGAGTGAAGATATAGATTGTCGATCGGTTGGTTTGATTTTGGAGAGGCAAAGTTGCTAGGACCTAATCTAGATCAGCAAGTGATGGACAAAGTAAGACTTATTAGAGACCGATTGCAAACAGCCTGAAGTCGACAGAAGTCTTATACAAATGTTCGATAACGAGACTTAGAATTTAGTGTAGAAGATTGGGTCTTCTTGAAAGTATCACCTATAAAGGAAATCATGTAGTTAGGAAATAAAGGAAATCTCAATCCTAGATATGTTAAACCATATAAGATTATTTGAAATATTGGCAAGGTCACATACGAGCTTGATTTCTCTTTAGAATTAGGGGTAGTCCATCCGGTGTTTCATGTATCGATGTTGCAGAAGTGTATTGGAGATCCCTCACGTATTACTCGCATTGAAAATCCACATTGCTGAAGACTTGTGTTATGATAAGGTGTCAGCGGCTATTTTAGATCAACAAGTGAAAAATTTTCAAAATAAAGAAGTGGCCTCGGTGAAAGTATTGTGGCGGAACAACAATATTGAGGAAATAACTTGGGAAGCGAAAGAGGAAATAATGAAAAAGTACACTCAGGTATTTACAAATCAAGATGAGTCAAATTTTAAAAGTTCGCAATTATCTTCCTACAGTAACTTGAATTTTAAATGAGTTGGGAGTATGATTTATATGGGTTATCGTGGGAGAGTTATACAAAGCTTAGTAACTAGAATTTTTTTCTGAAGTTGATTTATGGATAGGACTCAACATCCCTAACCCTCACAAGATGATAGAGAGACAACCCATAGAAATCAACTTTTGGGCTTTAAGGCAAGAAATGAATTTACATAAAGATTGGCCAAAGTCATCGTAAGTTTCAATCGTTAAGAAATCCTTCTTAAATTTGGGTCAAATATATCAGGTCATATATTCCAAAATATAAAGCATCAGAAGGTCCATGACCTATCAAATTGAAAATATATGAGTCTAGTTTGTAACGCATAATACCACATATCAAACCGACCTCAGAATAAAAAGTTATGAACGTTTTACTGTGACCGGCCGAGCAGGAAATCAGGTCATGGGTTGGGTCGGGTCAATCAACCTAGATGTTGGCTAATTTGAGATTTTTAAAGCTTAAAACAGTTCCATTTCATCTCAAAATAACTATAAACTAACGATAAAGTTCTCGCAAGGTCTCCAAGTGATTTTGGTGAGTTTTTCGCATTTTTACCATTAAAATTTGCCGCTGCCTAGAAATGCATGCCTTACTGTCACAACCCAACCCAGGGATCGCGAATGGTGCCGATAGTGCACCGCGACAACCACTTACACTGAATTTTTATTTACGACAACTAAGGAATTTCACAAAAATTTTGACAGAGTTTCCTCTGTTTTATTGACTAACCTACATGCAAACAGCGAACCCAACAGTACCAGATATAGTCATAAGAACAGGTATACAAACACATACGCGGGCCGACAAGGTC
>JAOTQJ010135344.1:0-10012 GCA_025642045.1 Solanum sejunctum | reverse complement strand
AGTGTAGAACCAGGGTCAATTAATGCATATACATTATGTGAAAAGATGGACAATGTACCTATGACCATATCAGGTGAAGCTTCCAAATTTTGTTGACTCCCCAATACATACGTACGATTCTCGACCCCGCTAGAGCTAGTTGTCCCTCTAACACCTCTACCACGACCCGCAGGTTCTTGGTTACCCCTACTTGCTGGAGGAACTGATTATGATGATGCAATAGCTGACCTAGTAGATTGTGCCATACCACCTATATGTCTCCTTGCGCAATCCCTTATCATGTGCCCTGGCATACCATACAAATAGCAAGCATTTGTCCAAGCATGACATAGACCCGGATGACTCCTGCCACACTGTTTACAAGGATGCCTAGGAGTCATTGATTGGCATATCGAATAACCCATTGCCCAGGCACCTTGCCCTTCACCTCATTGACCAAATTGATTACTTCAAGGCCCTTAAAGTTATGGTGGAGCACTGGCTGTAGAGTAGGAGGAGGATGGCCTAGGAGGTCTATTAGAAATTCGAGACCTAAAATCACTTTGGGGTGGTGTAAACTGCCTTGTAGATCTAGCTTTTTTGGCTTTCCCCATTTCTAACTCTTGTGCCCTTCTCCTCTGCCTCTGGTCCTCTAATTTTTGTGCAAACGCTTGCATTCTTGCTATGTCCATATCTTTGTTTAAAGAAGCAATGGTGCAGTCTCTGACCAGATACGTATCCAACATATCTACATATCAATGGACTCTATCTGCCATTGTAGCAACTACATTATGAATATATCTTACCATGGAATTAAATTGGAGGCTATACTCTCTCACAATCATATTCCCCTAGTGAAGATTCAGGAACTGATCTACACAGGCCTCTCGGATCTCTAGTGGAAAATATTGGTCAAGAAATGCCTCATTGAACTCTTTCCAGGTAGTTGGAGGTGCATCTATACCCTTAGATTGTTTCCAAGCTTCATACCATAATATAGCAACACGCTTCAGCCTAAATGTCGCTAACTCGACAGCTTTTGTACCACCCGCGTGCATAACATCCAAAGTATGCTGAATCTGATCAATAAAGTCCTGGGGGTCTTTATTAGGATCTGACCTAGTAAAGGTTGGAGGGTCCAAATTAAGGAAATCACGTATCGTGGTACCAGCTACCTAATTTGCACTGCTTGTACCCATAGCTGGACCTTCCTGCCTTTGACCTTGACTAGCAACTATACGGGTCAATAGCTGAACTTCATTTCTCAAATCCTGTATTGTAGCATCAATAGGTGGTTTTGGGGGAATTTTACTATTCTCTGGTTCATTAAGAGTTGGAGGAGTTGGAGATGTCTCTGACAAAGACTCCTTTTAAATTTCATCTTGTTGTCTCACTTGGCTGGGTATACCAACCACCACCTCTACTGCCTTCCCTTTACCTTTGTTTTTCCTTATTTTAGGCATACTTGCTGTGCAAAATAATTTAGGGGTTAGACACAATCAACCTATTACACTTCGCTTTATGGCACGATCTAAAGAATGAAAATAAGTAACAACTCCTAAATGCCATGTAACCTCCTGCTTATAAATGTGAAGTACAACACATCGATAAACAAGATTCTACATAGACACGGCTTTTGTAGACTCCCTAGGATGACCCGCTCTGATACCACTTCTTTCATGCCCTAAAGTCCCGTAGGGCGGACTGGCACCGATTGCCGATAAGGATCGGGAGAACCAAGCTGTAACTATATGCATTCTGTACAAATTATAAGGGGTTTCTATGATTGACGTGCCTTTAAGCAGATAAACATTGATAATAAGCTAAAAGGAAATGCATATGACTAGGCCGTTAGGGCCACGCTGTCTAAACTGCGAGACATGACCTCACTGTGCTTTACATAGTCTACAAAGCCTCTAAATAAAGAAAGTCATCTAATAAGGGTCGAGACAGGCCCTGCCTCAACAAATTGTGCAATAAAAACATGTAAGCTCTAGACATATACAAAGCCCCGAAGCAACCTAAAGCTTGATGACAACAACTGAATATCCTATACTCCTATTGGGGAGATCTAATAGCACCTATACCTACAGCATGAAATGCAGGTCTCGGGTAAGGGACGTTAGTACAAGATAATGTTCTAAGTATGTAAGGCAAGATATACTGTATATAAAGTAATAACTCAAATGAAACCATGAATCTATGGAAGATCAGGGACCACCCTTAGTTATGCTGTGGAATCATGTACTTTATGTCCGTTATATCACTTTATATTTACTGTAAAATCTATACTGTAAAATCTATGCACAAATATAATCTAATGACCAACTGATCAGTGGTAACTGTATCGGGATCGTCCCTATGGTAGGTTCTATATGAACCCCCTCGGGCTACCACCCATAATACTATATTGGGATCGTCCCTGTGCTAGGTTCTGTATGAACCCCCTCGAACTACCACCCATAATATTGTATTGGGATCGTCCTAATGCTAGGTTCTTCATGAAGCCCCTAGGACTACCACCTGTCAAAACTGTATACTTTATCTTTCAGTTACCTTTGAGATAATTCTTTTGGTGGCCATAACATTGGAGCTGTAAGACTGTATATGTAACATGTAACATGTGGATAATCACACAGGACAACATGACAATGAACAGAATATATTACGTAAATAATAAAATTCATATGAAATGAAACAACTTGTGAACTTTACTCCGTAACAAGATCTTATATAACCTGGTATCCAAGCTTGTATGAAATTTTAAAGGTGACTATGTATGGAATCATATGAGCATGTACAAAAGTGGATACATGGTTAATAGTTGTGTTGGAGTTGGTGAATGCCTTTATGTACCAAAGAGAGCTATGTTTCATGCCAAGTAATACAAAATCAAATAACCTTACATACATCGTTGTATGACCTCGTTACTATCTCAAGATAACCTTCCCTTCCTCAAAATAATTATCTACAACATAATAAAGGATAACACTAACATTAATAGCCAATACATACACCTTGGCATCCCAATCACATAACAAAACAACACACGGGCAACAAGCTTTTAATTAGTGACGTCAAGGCATTTCGTTAAATCTTTTCACTTATAACTGTATTTTTGAACAAAAATTATCACGTCTATGTCATATATATCTTGTTTCAGACTCTTGATAGTCTTACAACAGCCCACAAGTTCAACACATAGCATTTCCGCACAATCTAACAACAAACAGCATAACATAATCTTCCTTAGCTACATTTCGACGTTGACAACTCCAAACCTATTCCAACTTTAATCAAACTATTACAACGAATATAAATAGACCACAAAAAGTCCTATAAGAGCACTTAAGAAGTCATTAAGGACATGAGCTAGAAGCTTCACACACAACAGCCCGAAAGTTACCATCAACATGACGCTTGAAATAACTCGATAAAACGCGCTTGTTAAATGAAACCAAAACCAGGGATGCAACCTTAGGGTGATGTTTATAAGTCAAACCATGTTACTAACACCAAGTTCTCTTCATAATATAACTTAAAAACCATAGAGAAATCACCAAAATAAAAGGAAAAGGTGCAGCAACTTTCTGCACAGAATCTGTCCAACAGATTTCAGTAAACATAACTACTATCTATCTCTTGTTTTTCATGATGAAACTTTGGTAAACACATGTATAAACTTACTTACCACTATCTTCAAGGTATATAGATGGTATAAAAACCCTATAAATTCATTTTATCTGCTTCCGAAAGTGAAGAAAGGTTGAGAGAACTTTGAAGACAAAGCTATTTTTTGTTTTGTGAGTTCAATTGAATGATGTCTTTGTGGGAGCTGCTTTGACCCTTTTTTAAAATGATACTTGGACTAATTGCTAAAGTTACCTAATCCTTAGATGACTAAGTAGGTTTTTTTGCTTCTTCCTAATTTCACTTGGGCCTTTCGGAGCTCCAATTACGTAGACTTAGGCTGCCAATTTTTCAGATTTCTTCTTCCTAACTAGTTGGGCCTAACTTGCTAAGAATATTGTAATGGTCTTGGGATCTCTTTATATCCTTATTGGGATAATCATATAGACCATTTTAGGATGATAACATATGGGTCCAAGTTACACCCTTAACACAGACTTTATTCATAATTAAACTTGGACAAATTCGATATCGAGCCTCGTCTCCGTTTACCTAACAATTTTAAGCTAAGCAAGTAGGTGACTCATCTGCTAGCTTCTAAGTCCTACAAGTACCTAAATTCCCTCACTTTATTTTAAGGCTATAATCTACTCAATTCGACACAAAATGTATATTCACTCGACCCTCTTAAGCGTTACACGCATATATAGCCCATTAACACGAGATTCAAGCACTTTTGAAAGTTAGCGCTAAATTGTCGAAACCATGTATTGTTTCATTTGCATTGTGTCAACATCCTAAAGTTTGTGGTGTTACACTATGTTGGTTATGCCTATGCTAAAATTGTTGGACAACATGTGTTCCAAAAGTTGTTGTACATTTTTTTTGTTTATTTGGAATCTTTTCTCTTTTTGGTTGGATTGATTATAATGAGAGGCTACTGTTCTTAATGAGTATTAGTTATATAATGATGTATAAAGTATTCTACACCATTTTTATAGTCCACAAAAGTAAGTTCTTGTGTGATATTGTAATTGTGCTCATAATAGAAACTTGTGGACTAATTGATTGGAGGCTATGGTCTCTCGTCCTCCACCTATTTTGTGGACTGTTTTGAACTATTTTAGGACTATTTTTATGTATAAATGTTGTGGGAATAGTTTGGTTGAAGTTGGTAAAGTTTTGGAATCGTCAATATCGTAATGTAGCGAAGGGATGTAACGTTATGCTGCTTATTTGTATGTTGCGTAAAATTATTGTGTTTTGTGCTTTGTAGGCTATTGTAAGACTATTATAGCACTAGAATAGGTTGCACATTATATGTATGTGATTATGTGTATTAGAAAATATAATTAAGTGCGAAAAGTTTGAAAGAATATGCTCTGGTTTATAAATACCCGCTTGCTGCCCGTATATTATGTTTTTATAAGTTTGGGCTGCCAAGATGTATCTATTGGCTGCCAATGCTAGTTTTATTACCTACTATGTTGTCGATAAATATTTAGAGGAAGGAAAAGTTATCTCGAGGAAATAGCGAGGTCATGAAACATGGATTCCTCTTTGGCACATAAATGCACTTACCAACTCTGACACAACTATTAAATGTATCTCCACTTTTTCACATGTTCATATGTTCCCATACATACTCACCTTCAAATCTGCGCATATACTTGGATACCAAGATACACAAGTTCATTCTACTAAATAAAATTTATGTGTTATTCTATATTATATGCATTTCATTATTTGTGTAAATTACTCCTTTCATTATGGTGTTGTATTTTGTGATTATTTATAGTCATATATTCTATCTACAGTCCTCAATTTCCAAAATTATGACCACTTAAATAATCATCTTAAAAGTAATTGAAAGATAAAGTATATTGCTTATTGATGGGTTCTAACCCGAGGGGTGGAAGAATCACTTAGCCAGGGTCGATCCTATCACGAGGGTAGCCCAAGGGGTTAAAGGAAAAGCCTAGGCAGGGTCAAATTCTAATATAGATTTACCACTAATCAACTGGTAATTTATATTTTATGTTGTGCATCGATTATACGATAAAGGTAAAGCAATAAAAAGAACATAAAGTATATGACCCCGCAGTATAACTAAAGGTGGTCTCTTATCATACACCAGTGCATAGTTTCATTTGAGTTCTTACTTCATATACAATATTTCCTGCCTTATATATTCAGTACATTATCTCATACTGATGTCCCTTATAGGGGACCTGCATTTCATGCTACAGGTACAGGTGCTAGTAGATCTACCCAGTTGGAGTACATGATATCCAGCTGCTATTACCAAGCTCCAGGTTACTACGGAGCTTTGTTTGTGTCTAGAGCTTATATTTTTGTATTATATAGTTAGTCGAGGCGGGGTCTGTCTCGACCCTTATCAGATATATTTCCTTATCTAGAGGCTTTGTAGACTATGTAAATTAAAGTTTGGCCAGGCCTCGTACTTTAAATACCATGGCCCCAACGACCTAGTCATATGCATTTTCTTTTAGCTAGTTATCACTGTTTATTTTCTTAAAGGCATGTCAAATGTAGAAATCCCTTATAATATGTATAGAAAGCACATAGATATAGGTTGGTTATCCCGAATATTATTGGCAACGGATGTCAGTCCGCCCTAATAGGACTTTGGGCTTGATACAATCAACTCAACTCAACTCAATGGAACTCAATTCAACTCAATGAACTCAACTCAGAGTACTCAAGAAGGGAAATTTTGGGAGATACTCTTATCCAACAACAATCATTTATGAACCAATGATTGTACATAATCCTATTGATGTTGCCACAGTCGTTCCATACTTGCAAGGTAAGGAATGCCTAGAATCCATAAAGGATCCGGACAATTAATATATTAAGTCCTATTGTTTCAGGACAATAAGGTGAGGACTTGTCCAAATCTAATGAAACTTAATCTATAGGATGAGAACTTGTCCGACTCTAATGGAACTTAGCCCTCAAGGTGAGAAATTGTCCGACTCTAACAAAACTTAACCCTCAAGATAAACTTGTGTGATTCTAATGAAAGTTAGACAACTCCTACCCTTGGTGATGTAGTTAATGAGTATGAGTCGGATTTGCTCTTAGTCTTAATCATTTTGGTGCTCGATACTTCTCCCAAGACTCAATGCTCATAAGTCTCCTCATCTCAACTCAATTATCACAAATTAGCCTCGTAGAGACTCTCATGATCTCATTAACACAAACTCTATGTCCTCTATTATTTCTAGGGACTTTAACCCATCTTAATTAACTTAATTCTCATTTAAGAACTAAAGACTCAGATCATCATTATGAAGAAGTCATTTACACAGAACTTAAGAACTCAATTATGAAGACTCATACGATCATCAAGCTCAATTAACTCAACCTTGTACTCACATCAAGACTTCACTCAACATACTCACCAAGGCTCTACACTGTATCCCTAGGTTCATTCATGCATGCTATCACAAATCATGATATAGGGATTATACAATATCTCATGTAAAATATTCAATACAAGAAACAAATTTATGATCATCAACATATGAAAATACATATAATAGACATAATTTTTAAGAAATTAGTTCAAGAAGCATGTGCGGGGACTCATGAACTCTTAACTCCTCTATGACCATCTATGTGGCACATGGGAGAATAATCATATACTTTAATTTAGACTTACATACCTAAGGTGAAGCTTTTGGGAAATCGATCCTCAATGACCCTCCTCGAACTCCTCAATTTTACGCTCCTCTTTTCTTTTCTTTAGCCCTAGTCTTTTTCAAGGACTTATAATAGGGTTTAAAATCCGTTTTACACTTAAAATGATCTATTTTGATTATGGTTTAAGTCTAGGAGGGGTTTGAAAAGGTATGGAATGCCCCTCACAAAATTCAAAAAAAATCCATCTCAGGACATGGGGTCCGCGATGTGGACAGTGTGAAATTTGGGTATTTTTCACTGAAAATTCTCCAAACAAGGTTTCTAATCCCATAGAAAAGTTTTGGAACAAAATTAAGTGTTGCTTTGCGGCAAGTGTGCATCGCACACCAGTCGTGCACCTTCACATGAAATCATTTCCGTATCAAAAAATTATTTTTTTGATCCGATTGCCAAAAAATCAACTGAGACCACTTCCCTACTTGATTTTTCAAACCCTGGATTTGCTTTTCCAAATCATTCTAGATAAGTCTTGCATGACCAACTTTAGACTTTGAACTGGCAAGTGGGGTTGGACGTGCCTGCGAAACCATATGATAATGTAGAGTAGGCTAGGCTTGGGGATGAACATCTTAAGTTTTTGATTCAAAATATGCAATTTCTTGCTCTTCTGTACTTCACTTTTGGTCAGTCTCATCGGTCTTCTGGCAACATTAGGCATATAATCTATTATTTGACCGTCTTTGATTGAGCAAGCGTTACATTTCTATTTAGTAATTTTAACGAGCATTACACCATCTCCCCCTTGGTATCATTCGTCCTCGAATGATAAGTAACGGTGGACATCAAGGCACAAATATACTTAATACTCCATGCTCAATACTCACTCAATAACTCAAATTCTTGACTCTTCTTCAACCCTCAACAAACTCTACTTAGACTCAGGAATCGATGCATCAACTTGAGAATAAAAACATCAATTAAGTCAAGGGTGAGAACATTACCTTCATCAGGCACAAATAGAACTTTGAAACTTAATCAATGTGAATTATTTATATGCCTCAACAGTCAATTATTTGAACTCAAGAAGAAGGTCATCAACTCTAATTGAGAATAGAATAATCATAATATGCAAGACTCTATGGATAACCCTCAAGCTCAGCACCTCATCTCAACTACAATCCTTTTCATTCCCCTATACTTCATGAATTTAAGCTCATAGCTCTCACTCAAGTATGCACTTAACCACATCCTCTTATCCAGTTCAAGCCTAATTCTAAGCCCCAAAATATTGTTCCTAAGATGATCATATTCATACAATGCTAATTGCTCAATACTCAAGCTCTATGCTTCCATGGGGACTTTCATTAGAAGATCACCAGTCCTCTCTACTACTTAATTACTCTTAGTCGAACCCCTACCATAAGATCTTTAATAATGTATCACCACTACTCGCTTAATGACAACCGCGCATTCAGGCCTATCACTCTGATAACTTTACTACCTCTAAGAATTTTCAAGTCTACTTAGCACTTGTACCACTAGCATTCCAAGAGCTCTTACTTAAAGATACACCATCATGTTATTATCTAGGGATAGTCTTTACTCTTACCTATCCATTTCACCAATATCACAATAGGGATGCATTTACTCGTCCTCATCTACCCTTACTCTCATTCTATTATCTCCCCCTTTGGCAAAACCTACATCTACTACCTCTCCGCATAAAATAAGCACCATCATATATCTAAAGCTTGATACTTTAATTCCTATCATCAATGATGGCATAATAAACCTAAGGTCAGCTCGTGCGTAAGAGGACATTGGAATCATTCACATTCAGCCTAAATAAATCAATTATGGTACCTCTATGGTCGACGAAACAGGTGCAATCACTGTCGGCTCACTTAATTAAGATAAGATTATTAATACGGAGAGGGTCAAAATGGATACACACCTGAATCAAATAAATCATAGTTACAATAGGGACTCAAAAGTACCAGTGACATCATCTGGTGGTGTTGGCACAGATGAATAGGCTTTGTAGGACCACAATGGACATTCCCTATATAGGTGACCCATTTGGCCACACTTGTAACATCCGGTACTCCCTTCATGATATTCTCCCAAGTGAAACATGCCACATGTGTTACAAGGTGTCTTGCCTTGAGAACCTCAGTTCGCACTTGCTTGTGACTAAGATCCCTAAGCTCTAAAATTATAAGACCTCTTTCCATTCCTAGGTTAGGGTGTACTAGTAGATGAAGGCCCCATTCGGAAATGGCTCTCGTTCCCATTATTTCTCTTACCAACCTTGTGGCTGGATGTCTTTGCTTTCTTACTTCTAAACTCCTCGTTGTCATGTTGCCTTTTCTCATTAGCTTGTTGCACATAAGTCCACAATCTCCTAATGTCCATGTCACTCACCATCATAGCTCCTCTCCCATCTTTCCTAGGCCCTCTATTCAGCCCATCAACATACATCCCCATTCTCCCCCTCATATCAGCAACTTGTAATAACCCTCTGGATCATTTATATGGTTTTGCTTTTATTATGTTGATAGAAGTATATGTATAGTGACCTTAGGTCTATTGGGATGATTATTGGTCAGGTTATTCGAGAGTTATATGGATTTTTGAGATAACTAGGAAGTTATATCCAGAATAAAATTCTAATTATTCCAATAGCTTTGAAATGGTTGAATCAGGCTAGGATCATATCCAGTACAATTATGTC
>JAOTQJ010135333.1:0-10013 GCA_025642045.1 Solanum sejunctum | reverse complement strand
TATTATTATATGTGATGTTATGAGCAATATGACGAAGAATTCCCCAAAGATAAAAGTACGAATTTAGAAGTGTAATAACCTTTAAGAGTGAAAATAGTGATTGAGTAAAGTATGTAGCTACAAATAAGCACCCAGTAAGTTAGTAATAAGGTATTATGTTGATATGTGTTGTCTAAGGCATAATGAGTGTGTATTGATTTCATGATAGAAACATATAGAGAGTCATTGGTTAATATGACTTGGAGTATGCCATTGTGTTAGTATATATAAAGTCTAGGTCGTGATAAAAGTTAATATGTGGAACAATTTATGTTGATAGGCTTGCATAAGTATACTAAGGCCACTAGAAATAACATATGATCCCTATGTGAAGAAGTTATGGTAAAATCTGAAGGTGGAAGAGAGCTTGAGGCCTTATAAATGAACGTATACCTAGGATAATATGAAGTCCTATGAACCTCTAAGCTTATGATTTTCTGTATTTATCTAGTTAGTATCCTAGTGTAGCCAATATGGAGAAGGTTGATATTAGCATTATATACTGCCCTTATGGACTCGGTAGAATGGGTTATATATATGGACAATGATGAGTTTCTTAATGTAGGTTAAGTTTTCTTCAGTAGGTAGATATGAACTTAGATAAGGAGTACTAGCACATTAATAAGAAGAGTTCAGATGATTAAGAGTTAGAGAAAATAGACATGCATATTAATAAGAGTAGCGACTATAGAATCTTTCTATGGAAGTAGAATGAAGTTAAGGAAAATATTCTAGCAAAAGTTCCTTGAAGAAATTTAAGTATTTGTAGATATGGTTCATCAAAAATAGTTTAGTCTTAATGTCATTAGTCTTGAACAAATGTTAAGGTGGAATACCCTATAAGCTAAAAAGTTAGAACAAGAAGAAAAATGCAAAAATCAATGCTGGTGCAGTGAACACAAGCTCAAACTATGAGTTGTAGACAGTTCTACAAGCTATAGAGGGCGGGATAGATGGCCTCCATAACTTATTAAGTTTTTCAAAAAACTGATAAATCCACGAGAGGCAACTATAGGTCATAAATAGAAACACAGACCATAGAGAGGAATTGTAAATTGATCAAGAAAGTTGGGGAAAATGATAGGTTGTAGGACTTTTTGTACGACCCAGCAGAAGGGGCCATACACTGATTTACTATTTGTGGTTGGAGCTCATAGAATGTGTCAATGTTTAGCAAAACCAGTGAAAAGTTGAGGATTGTTCTGTGAGTGTGTCTTACGGGTCGTCAATGGTACCATGAATCATGGTTCCTTGTCATATTTTTGTCTAGATTTTAGGGCTTCAGTACTTTAATTATGATTGGGCTCTATGAGCTGTAAAAGACATGATAGGACCATAGAATAAAATCATGGTTGAGATCTCAAAAGGGTGTTTTTCAGGCCAGGATCCATGATATCACTATCCAAGCCAAGGGCCTAGACCTGACATGGTGAATGGGGAACCCGAAGGAACCTCGAACATGCCTCTTAGCAAATCAATAACACATCCTTTGTTGCTGAAGCAAAATAACAAAAACAAGAGATATTAATAAGGGAAACAAGATTAAGGAAGTCTTTGATAATCATAAAACCTTTCAAGAGTCAAGCTTGTAGCATAATTACATCTTAATACCTAAAACACCCCCTAACATGGAATGGAGCAGGGTACAAGATACTTTTGAAGCTCACCCTCATAGGATCGAGTGTTTAACTTATAGACATATCAAATTGTAAGAGTAGCATAGATAGTGTCCCCGAACTTGAGGACTCACTAAAGCTTATCATCCGAAGTACCAAAACTAGCCAAATGGAGAATGATTGAGAGTTGCTCGGGTTCATAAATGGTAACATCTTGTAGGCATAAAGTATGAGTTAGTATGTTTGAATATACTAAGTATTTATGATATAATGCAATAAGGCACAAACCAACATAGTCAAAATGTATACTCATAAGAAAAGGATAAGTACTATATCAATATGGCATGCATGATTAATTGCTGAAGTAAAACACACTTATAAATTGCATAACTTGCATAATATATATTACATGTGTCGAAAAAGACCATAATCGACATAAACCAAGATAACTACTACTTGAAATCCAAGGCATGCCACCCCCTTGTAAGGTGATTGAGGTATCTACCACTCAACAAGGTGCTTGGGCATGTCACCCCAAACAAGGTGGTCGATGTAACCACCCCTCAATATGGTGATTGGGTATGTCACCCCCCAAATAAGGTGTTTGAGGTATCCACCCCTCAACGTGGTGATTGGGCATATCCCCCCTAAACAAGGTGGTCAAGATATCTATCCCTCAACATGGTGATTGGGCATGTCACAGCCCAACAAGGTGGTTGAAACATGTCACCCCCTCAATAAAGTGAATGGGCATGTTACCCCCACCCCCCCAACAAGGTGTGTCTATTTGCACTACCATAGATACTTTACATGAATTCAATCCATACATGCAAGCCCTTAATGATCATAAAGTCACTTGACTTATAAACTATGTAATAGATCATCAATAACTTAAGAATCCTTGTCAAGACATTTTATCAAATATTTGGCAGGTTCATAATGCTAGTTCAAAATTATACAATTCAAGAGTGAAATAACATGAGAAAACTCAAAATAGATAAACCCACCAACAAATAGTAAAACCCTCGTGTAGTTTACCATGTAATCTATCATCAAATCTTATAATAGATCATAGTTTCGTAGCTCAAAACATATGTAATCTCGATAGGCTAAACCAATTCAAGTATCATCTTGAAATAGATAGATATGCATAAGCATTCAACATGTCATAAACCCCAACATAATTTATAATCAAAATCTATAATAAGAGATATCCACAGAAGATACAACTTGAAAACATGTAATTTCATAGAAGGAAGATAGGACTCTATGTGTGAAAGGACCTAATGGATGAAACCCACATACCTTAAACTTGAGTTTTCTTGAGTTGAGCTTGAAGAGAATCCTTGAGTTCCAAAGTTAGGCTTAAAATCCTTGAAATTTGAATGAGATATTTGGATAAGTCTTGGAGAGGTTTTTGAGAGGGTGTTGAGTGATATAGAGTTGAGAAATGGCTAAGTATAGGTATTTTCACAAATAAGTGGGCATGGGGATATGACCCTAATGTACTTGGATGACATAGGATATTAAGAAAAAATCAACAATGGTCCGCAATGCGGACCCAATATGAAAGATAGTTTACCACTATTCTGTGCCTAGTCCGCGTCGTGGCCTGATCACGGACGCACACTAGATAAAAAAATAGAAAAAAATATTTTTTGCTACTGGTCCTCTAAAGTATAGGTTATACCAATATCCCACTTAATTTTTCACCCTAGTATGGAATATGAAGTCGTATTTTTCAATATCACACATGAATTTTGAGATATATGGAAATTATGATTATGGGTAGTAAAGCACATTTTGGTGCTTTTCAATATCTTTTCCTTGGGAACATTCATCCTTCAATGTCAAATAAATGTGCATAAGATAACTAATCATAAAGATTTTAACCCAACATGAATGAAACACATGCATTTAAACATCATTTTCAAAAGTCTCAACATGAATGTCAAAATCACCATAAACTTGTCAACATAAATATGAATACATGCAAAATGACATAAGGGCTAAAACATAAGACTTGAAACCATATAGGGGACTTAACATAGTACCTTTATCTTGAGTTGAGTTGACGAGATATGGGTATCGCTTCCTCATGTCCGCCTCGGCTTTCCATCTGGCACTTTCAACTTGTTGGTTGATTCAAAGGACCTTGATGCAAGTTACATCTTTGTTCCTTAACTTATTTAGTTGTACACCAAAAATCTCTACTAGGACGTCTTCATAAGCCAAATTATCTTCTACAACACCCACAACATCCAAGGGTACTATAGCACTTGGGTCACCCTTACACTACCTCAACATGGATACATAGAAGACCAGATGAACTATATTCATCTCCATAGGCAACTCCAACTCATATGCAACCTTACCAACCCTCCTTAAAACATTATAAGGACCCACAAATCTTGGGTTAAATTTCCCCTTTTTGCCAAATCAAACCACACTCTTCGTAGGTGAGTCTTTCAAGTAAACCCAATCACAAATCTTAAATCCAAGATCTCTTCTCCTCACATCATAGTAGGAATTTTGTCTACTTTGGACTAGTTCCAGTCTCTTCCTTATCAACTTCACCTTATCCAAGGATTCCATGACAATGTCTAGACCTAGAAAAGCCATTTCCTTCACTTTAAACCACCCAACTTTGGATTTACAACACTTACCATAAAGAGATTTAAAGGGATCCATGCCAATGCTTGAGTGGTAACTATTGTTGTAACCAAATTCAATAAGTGGAATATGTTCATCCAGACTACCCTTAAACTCTAACACAAGCTCTAAGCATATTTTCAAAAGTTTGGATAGTCCTCTTAGCTTGACCATCCGTTTTTAGGATGAAAGGTCATGCTAAGCTTAACATTGGTACCAAGACCTCTTTGGAAGGACCTGCAAAATTTAAAAGTGAAATGAGCACCAAGATCTAATATGATATAGACAAGGGCACCCTATGTGAAATGCCCCAAAAAGTGGCCGAAAGTGTGCCTTGGAAATGCCCATTGTTGTAATTTTCATATATCTCAAAATTCATATGTGATATCAACAATTCAACTATATATATTCATGATTAGGGAAAATAATTGAGTGGGCAATGGATAAAACTCCGATTTTAGAGCAACCATAGCAAAATTTCATTTTCTAAAATTTTGCTTATACAATGTCGATTGGCGCTGGCAAATATATTTGTGTTGCCACTTTTACTGCTTCAGCCTTAGGCTTTGGTGTCTTGGGCCCATGCCATCCTATGTGTAAAAATAACTAAACTTAGTCATTTTTCAACCCCATATAAGTCAATACACTCTCAAGAACCTCTCTAACACTTAGCCAAATATTTTATCCAAATTGAAGTATCCCAAACTCATCTTCAGATCTCAAGAATTTCATTCAAGCTTCAAGTTCTCATTCAAATCTTTATCAAGAAAATCTCTTAAGTTAAGGTATGTAGATTTTAACCATTGGGTCCTTTTACCCATGGTGCCTGACCTTCTTTTTTTTATGTAAATTGCATGTTTTCAAGTTGGATTATCTATGTATCTATTATTACGAATTTGATTATAAACTATGTTGGGGATTCATGAAATATTGACTGTTTAAGCATGTTTTGAGCTATGAATCTATGACCTATTACAAGATTCAATAAGGGGTTACAAGTTGTATTGCATAAGTGTTTTAATATGTGATGGTGGGTTGATTTACCTTGAGTTATCTTACATGATTTCACTATTTAATACATGATTTTGAACTAGCATTACATATCCACCAAGTGTTTGATAAAATATTTTGTTAAGAATTCTTGAATTATTGATGATCTATTTCATGTCTTGTGAGTCAAGTGACCTTATCATGATGAAATTAATGTATGCATGTGATGAATTCATGAAAAGTATCTATGGTGTTGCAAGTTGACAAAACTTTGTTAGGGGGGTGTTAAGCCCAATCACCTTGTTAGTACTGTTTACAATCATCTTATTCAGTGGGTGTTAAGCCTTAATCACCTTGTAGGGGGGTGTTAAGCCCATATTACCTTGTTGTGGGGTAAATACCTTAATTGCCTTGTCGGGGGGTTGGAAGCACATACTACCTTGTTGAGCGGTATGTACCTCAATTGCCTTGTCGGGGGATGGAAAGCCCATACTACCTTATTGAGGGGTATGTACCTCAACCACGTTCAAAAGGGGTGGCAAACCTTGGAGTTCAAGAAAAGCTTGCTTAGGCTATGTGGCAATGGTCTCATCCTACACATGTATTATCTTCTATACAAGCATGTTTTACTTCAAGGATTGATCATTCATGCCATGTTGTTAATATACAACCTCTTGCTTGTGATTATGCATTTTGACTATGTTGCCTATCTCTTGTTGCACTGCATCCCACATACTTAGTATATTCAAACATAGTAATGCATACTCTATGCATGCATGGTATTACCATGTAGGAACTGGAGCTTCTCATGATCATCCTTTATGTGGCTAGATTTGACATCATGAAGATAATATTTGGTGAGTCTTTAAGTTCAGCGACACTAGTTATGTTACTCTTGCTTATGTCATTTATTTATGTTGAGATTTAGAATGATAAGAGTGAGCCCAGAAAGTATCTTGGCCCCCATCCAATCTATGCTAGTGATGTTGTTGGACAAGTGATGTAATTATGTTATAATCTTGACTCTTGAGTATCCTATTTTTATGCTATCAAAGACTTCCTTAATCCCTTTATCCTTATTTATACTTTCTTATTGTTGTTTAATTGCTTCCACAACCAAGTATGTACAAATGATATGCTAAGAGGCTTTGTTGGGGTCCCTTTGTGTTCTTATTTGCATTATCATTTGCCATGTTATGTTTAGTTCCTAAGGTTGGGTTATGACAAACTTGGTATCAATTACTAGGTTTTTGACGGTGCTTGGAAGCTAACACACCAAGTCGATTGGAGTCCTGTTCATGGTTGTGAAATGCACCACAACTATGAACAAGTGCCTATGAGGCATTTTAGGAAATGTTTCTCTTTTTCATAGTCGATGTCGTGCTATAGAAGTTAAGGTAAGTGTTTTCCCCTAATGAATGTTTGTTGCAATACTAAATCATGCCTATTCCAAGAGGATGACTAAGAAGAGCTCATTCACCCGTGGTACAACCGGCCCCTCCTACTCCTCAAGCTCCTCAAGATGGAGGAGTGGCCCATAAAGAGTTCTGGGAATCCATTACCATATTAGCCCATATCATGACTAATCAAATCAACAAAGGGGTCCAAGCCATTCATGCTTCTACTCTAGCATCTAAGGTGAGGGATTTAACAACAATGAACCCACTGGAGTCCCACGGGTCTAACATGGATGAGGATCCTCAAGAAT
Organism: Solanum sejunctum; assembly: GCA_025642045.1. Lineage (NCBI taxonomy): Eukaryota > Viridiplantae > Streptophyta > Magnoliopsida > Solanales > Solanaceae > Solanum > Solanum sejunctum. Next base: position 3,008 of record JAOTQJ010135333.1, on the reverse strand, counting down.
TTAATGATGAGATGTACAAGGTGTTTTATATTATGGGTGTTAGATTGGAGGAGAAAGCAAAGTTGATGACTTACTAACTCAAGGGGGTGACCCAAATTTAGTTCACCCAATGGAAAGTGGAGAAAGGGAATAACAATGTCATCCTTTGGGAAGAGTTCAAGGTGGCATTTCTCAATTGGTTCTTATCTCTTGAGCGAAGGAGGCCAAAATGATGGAATTTATGAATCTAAAGCAAGAGTTGATGAGAATGAGGTAGTATGTCCTCATGTTCAACCAACTCTCCAAGCCAAGTTCTAGGGTGAACAAATTTGTGATAGGTGTGTCCGACTTGGTAAATGAAGAATATCATACCGCTATGTTGATAGGTGATATGGACTCATCCCGCCTCATGACTTATGCTGAATAATTAAAGGGGGAAAATTTGAGAAAGATGAGAATGGGTGAGGCCAAGAGGACCAATTTTGAAGGTTTATTCCAAAATACCAAGGATGACCGGTTTCCTCAAGGCTAGAAGCTTCCAAGTCAAGGGCCTTCCAATACTTATAACAGGGGGTTTGCTAATGACTATCCTATGTTCAAAAGGTGTGGTATAGGCCATAATTTCCCATGTTTAAGGAACGCTAATGCTTGTGGGGAAATGAGGCATAAGAATATTAATTGTCCTTGTAATCAAAATAAGGGTAGAGATGGTCGTTCACAAGGACAAGGTGCAAATGCGGGTCCTATGAGAAGAGGAAGCCAACAAGAGGGAAAAGGAGGCCAACAAAAAGGTAGCAAAGGCCAACAAAGGGGTGCTCCAAGCTAAAATTAGTTCTATGCTCTTCAAGGGAGACAAGGGATACATTAGGTACCCAATGTCATAACCAATATTTTAAAAGATTTTGATTTTGATGTGTATGCATTAATAGACCCGGGTGCCACTTTTTCTTTTATTACTCCTCTTATTGCCAAAAAGCTTCATGTTAAACCTAAATTATTGTGTAAGCCATATGAAGTGTCTACTCCCCTTGGTGTATCTATTGTTGCTAGAAGAGTCTATATAAGTTCTCCCGTTTTCATTTTCCAAAAAATCTTGTCTTGTGATTTTGTTGAATTATATATGGTGGATTTTGGTTTCATTCTTGAGATGGGTTTGTTGGATGCATATTATGCCTATATTGATTGTAGAACTGGTAGGGTCAAATTTCAATTCCCTAATAAACTTGTCCTTGTGTGTGGGAGAGTCATGATGTGGTCATCAAGGGTAGATTTATTTCTTGCATTAAAGTCCAAAATTTGATTTCTAAGGGTGTTTCTATCATGTGTAAGGGTTAAGGATGTTGAGTCCAAAGTCCTTCCCATTGAGTCAGTTTTGATGGTTAACAAATTCCTAGATGTCTTTCCTAGTGAACTTCTAGGTATTCTTCCTAAAAGGAAAATAGATTTTGGCATAGACCTCTTTCACGATTCGCAACCTATTTCTATTCACCCTTATCGTATGGCCCCGGCAAAGTTAAAGAAGTTGAAGGGCAATTGTGATTTGTTGGAGAAGGGTTTTATTAGGTCTAGAATCACCTTGGAGTGGATCAATGTTGTTTGTAAAGAAAAAGGATAGTACTCTTAGAATGTGCATTGATTACCAATAACTTAATAGGGTCACTATACGGAATAAGTACCTTGTACTAAGGAATGATGATCTTCTTGACCAACTTCAAGGGGCTAGTCAGTTCTATAAGATTGATCTTTGATTCGAGTATCACCAAGAGAAAGTGAGGGAGTGTGACATTCCCAAGACGACCTTTTGGACTAGGTAAGGGCACTTTGAGTTTGTAGTTATGTCCTTTGGGTTAACTAATGCAACGACTTTTTTTTTATGGATCTTATGAATACAGTCTTTAAACCCTACCTTGATTTATTTGTGATGGTTTTTATGGATGATATCTTGATCTATTCCCGTAGTGAGAAATAGCATGTGAGTCACTTGAGGGTGGTGTTGCAATTAGGGAGGAGAAGTTGTATACTAAATGTGAAAAATGTGAATTTTTATTGAAAGAGGTTGCTTTTCTAGGCATGTGGTGTAGAGGCATGGCACTAAGGTGGATCCTAAATATATGGAGGTGATTAAAAATTGGCCTAGACCTTTAAATTTATTGGATATTAGAAGTTTCTTGGGTTTGACGGGTTATTACCAGAGGTTTGTAAGTGGGTTTTCTTCTATTGTTTCTCCTATGACTAAGTTGACACAAAATAAGGAATAATTTGTATGGACCATTGAGCATGAAAAGGGTTTCCAAACTTTGAAAGATAAGCTTGTCTCCACTCCTATCTTCCCTTTACTAGAAGGGTTGGAAGGGTTTGTTGTGTATTGTGATGCCCCAAGAATTTGTTTGGGTAGTCTTTTAATGCAAAATAGTAAGGTAATAGCTTATGCCTCTAGACAACTTAAGGTGCATGAAAAGAATTATCCTACCCATGATCTTTAATTAGCTGCCGTGGTATTTGCATTAAAAATTTGTGATCATTATTTGCATGGAGTTCATGTTGATATATTTACTGATGATAAGAGTCTTCAATATGTGTTCAATCAAAAAGATCATAACTTGAGACAAAGAAGGTGGTTAGAGCTTCTTAAAGATTATGCTATGAGTGTGGATTATCACCCCTGTAAGGATAATGTTATGGTTGATCCTCTAAGTAGGTTGTCTATAGGTAGCCTAGCTCATGTTGATGATGGTGGCAAGGAGGTGGCTAGAGAGGTTCATCAGTTGGCTAGATTGGGGCTTAGGTTTTAAGATGTTGATAATAATTGTGTAGTGGTTTCTGATGGTTCTAAATCTTCGTTGATTGAGGAGGTGAAGTCAAATTAAGATCTTGACCCCGCCTTGTTAGAGTTGAAGGCCTTTGTGAGAGATAGTAAGATGTAGGTTTTCTCCTAAGGGAGAGATGGTGCCCTTAGGTATAAAGGTAGGATATGTGTGCCTATAATGATGACATGAGAAAAATGATTTTATATAAGGCTTATAAAGATC
>JAOTQJ010135322.1:0-10013 GCA_025642045.1 Solanum sejunctum | reverse complement strand
ACAAAAAATATTTAAATTCATTATTTATCAAAAAAGGTCAAAAATATTTTTAAAAAAATAAAAAGCCAAATACTTGTGTATTTTTAATAAAATGAAGAAGAAGAAAGTGTATGTTAATTTGAAATAAATAGTATACATATATAGAAATGTAGCAGGGGTAAAAGGGTCAAATTATCCATTTTTTCGGTTAGAATAGTAAAAAATAAGGTTTTCACGCTCCTCCTCTCCCCCCGCGAGTGTACTGCACTCACTGCGTCACGTCAGCCTCTGTGCCTACTTGTTTAGGAATTGCCAAGTTGAGGGTCCTATTTGTGCACTATGAAAGTTTAAGTTTCAACCTATAAAATGGTGCCAAGTTTAGGGTCCAATTTGAAGATTATCCCAATTTAGAATCTTGAAATATGATTAAAATTCTTATCTAATGTGAAATCAATCATTACTCATTAAAACTCCAAAAAAACTCAAGAAAGAGAAAGTGAGAAAAAAAAACTTACAAAATAAAGTGAATGATTGGCCTGGTTTTAAGCTCAAGTCCAGCAATGAGTCTTAGAGAAGAATTTGAAGGAAACAACGAGAAAAGGTTTATGTAAATAACAAAAAAGTCACAGAGTTATATTAAAAAAATTAAAAATAATTATTATTTAATATTTAATTAAGTCAACAACAATTAAAAAAAATTTAAGGAAAAATGTATAGCTTGTAAAAGGAAAAACTACGTACCTAATATAAATTGTAAGTCATTATTTTGTGGTCAAAGTAGAAAGTTAAAAATAAAGAATGTATTTCAAAGTTGAACTTTTACCACTGGCATCCAATAGAACTTTTGTTCTTTGGGTGACACTTCGTTTATTTATAACTTACTGTTTATATATCTATATATATTTAAAGTCTTCGTCGAAGTCGGAGGGTGGCATGGCAACCCCACCAATAATAGATTTGCCCCTGTCAATAAAGAGAAATAAATAAATATAAATAATACTTAAGTCGTGAAATTTAATTTTTTGTGTAGCTTGTGCTAATAATGTGTTATGAAAATATAAAATAAAAAGAAGAAGAAAGTCGGAGAAGAGAGAATTTTTTATTGTACTTGAAGAATATTTAAGTGTACTATACAATGGAAAAAACTTTTGTATTTATAGAAAAAAAATTGACTAGATCTTCAAGTAAAATTTTTAACTCTTAAAGAAATTTACATAATAAATATTTATTATTCGCTCTGTTTGATTTTATTTGAGGCTAAATAAAAATAAAAAAAATATATAAAATATTCTATTATTTACTATTTTTAATTTTTATATTAAATTAATAGAGGTAAGTAAAATTAGACGGAAGACGGAGAGAGTATCATATCACTATGAAAGTAATAACTGCTGTAATTTGTGCAAACTTTGTAGAGAATCGCCGCCATTGGTGCCTCGTGAAGCGGAGTCAACGATACATTTTGCCTTAGAATTTGAAATATTTTCTCTCTCAAACAATAATATTGAAATCACATATGCACCTCCTACACCATTCATTTTTTGTGGCCTTAGAATTTGGAATATTTTATCTCTCAGACAATAATATTAAAATCATTTTGATAGACATATGCGCCTTCTACACCATTCATTTTTTTTTACCTTAGAATTTGGAATATTTTATTTCTCAAACAATAATATGAAAATCATTTTGATAGACATATGCACCTTCTACACCATTCATTTTTTTTGCCTTAGAATTTGGAATATTTTATCTCCAAACAATAATATTGAAATCATTTTCATAGGACATATGCACCTCCTACACCATTCATTTTTGATATACTAATTCCAACCTGCCTAATATTATATCATATTCTATTCACGTTCACGCAATGTATATACTACCACAGTTCGTATAAATAAAATATGTAGCCTAAGCAGTAATACTTGCACGTTCATCTTATTATAAATAAAAATTATTCTAAAAATTTAAAAAATAAGAATTTGGAATTAAAAAGAAAAAGAGATTTCCACAAAAAGGATCATTTGAGATCCCATCCCCCCCCCCTTCCACCCCCTCTTTTTTTTCTTTTTTTGGAAAAAACATTTGTCTATCTAAAAATTATTGAGTTTGTATAAAGGTATCAAAAGTTAAGAGAACCAAAACCAATCAAGTTCATTTTCTTTGGACTAAAATTTCTAGAGATTTTCTAGTATCTTATTTTATGTGTCTTCTATTCTCTACCAAGTTTTCTTAATTTAAAATTAAAACCATCATCTCAATGTGAAACAACAACACACTTAGGTACTGAAAATAACTTGTTTCCCGTGCTTTTGTGTTGAGAATGACATCTTTATATATTTGTTGCATTCAAAATTTACTCTATTAATTTGGTAATACTCATACTTATTTATTATCATGAATTATGAAAATGACACTATAAAAAAAAATTTCTTGAAAGAAAACATTATTTTTTCCCTAGTTGAATTTGAGCAGATTTATATGATAAATACATTGATGTTCACCGAGAAAAAAAAATGGACAGACATTGATGTAGACATAACCCAACTTCAATTATTTTTTCTTTACTTCTACTATTTTTAAGATAGTTAAGATATTACACTTGATTTTTTTTTTATTTATTTTTTTCATTAAAGACGTTTTTATACACATAACATTGAGTCTAAAATATATTGATTATGTTTGTAATCTTGCTTTATATTATGAAACATTCATATTATCTTTTAGGCTATTTTTTTTATTTAACTTACGTCCGTGGTTGCTTTAAGTTTTTGTATTATAGTAAAAAATTATGATAGACGTGATCATAATACTAATTTTTGGATTGTGACAATTAGACAAATTGAACTGTCTGCAATAAATTTTGAACATATAGAAAATAAATTATAATTATAAATAAAATATAAAGAACATAATTTAATTGATAAATAACTTGAGTACAAATTTAATTCTCCCTTGATTTTCTCTCCTGAGATTTTTCCATAATTTGAGGGTCATTAGTGGCGTATTTCTCGAACGTAGGATGATTTGAATATGGTCTTCAGGAAATGATTTGTGCAAATCTTTTTGAAATATTTGATTATCAAGAAGAATCTGCTATACTTTGATCTCTGTATGGATATCCCAAGAGTTTATGAGATTTTTAAGATGCCTCATTAAGAGAATATAATATATACCTCTTTTATATAAGTATATGCTAGGGTTTAGAGTAGAGTTGACTCTAAAAATCCTAACTGAAATCTAGCACATCTTATAGAGTCTTATAAAATTTTAATGTCTACACGAACATCATAAAATATGAACATGATTTTCTTTCTTTACTCATAAAATCACTGCTTAAAATCATTCCACATAATTTTTCACGTTAAGTCCATCATTGCTTAAAATTAATCATCATACTTTTTCATTTCATGATACAATTTCTGCGGCTAGAGTCCACTTACGAATATCATGTTTTAATTATACAAATATTAAATGTACAAGGAAATCATATTTTAAAATTTTATTACGCACATGCAAATGAGAGTATCAATTTATCACGATTATTTTCTTTCTTTACACGTTAAGAAAAGATATAATTATACATATATGGATTATACAACACTCAAGTGCTCTTTAAACATGAAACTTTTAGGTGATGAAACTTAAAATATAAAATAAAATGAAGTGTTAACAATAAATTAAAACACGTTCAAACATGAAGTCTAATCTATTTTAATATGTATATTATATATAGTTAAAAAATTATTATGAAATACTTTTAAGTATTTAGATATTAAAATGTACTAATATAATGCTCACACATTGCGCACATATTATAAAAGATAATCATCTTTTAAGTTAAGAGTAACTAATATTTATTATTAACATATCAACAAAAAAACTAATTATTACAAATTAGCAATTTATTTATTTGAGCATGTAAAATTAATATATTATTAGTACACAACTTTCTCTGTTATAATATCAAATATTATTTCTATAGCTATAATAAAGTTACACTTTTAGTTTTAAAACATAGGGAATTTTTTAATTTTTTATTATTTCACCTTATACAAAAATCAAATACTTCAGTTATTCCAACTTGTTAGTCCTACTATTTTTTCAGTCCGTTTACTTAAAAAAAATATTATTGATTCATATTTAGCAACTTCATATTTTTAATTTTTCAGATGATATATATGTTATTGTTTATCTTCTTTGGGTGGTTTTGCCCTTGGTTTATATATATTCTATTTTTGTGTCTTTTTTGTTTTTCTTTTTAAAAGTTTAAAAAGATACAAAGAATAAATAAGGTTGTAGCTATTGTTTTTAATATTTGTCTACTATTGAAAAATAATTCAAATAGTAATTCGAATAATAATCTTATAACTTAAATATTTTTTGAAATTTTATTATTTTAAAATTTGTTTTAGGTTATTGAAACATGCAATAAAATTAAAAAGTTGTATGCTTGATTAGAAATTTGTATTTTTGACAAAAAGGAGAAATCAAATGGCTAAATGGCTTAGTGATTGCCATTATTATAGGACATCAAAAAAAGGGGTGATTACATATTTGAGAAAAATCGTATTTACAGTTTGCTTTTTTCTGGGTGGGGTGGGGTGGGGTTTAATATGTTAAAAAAATATTGTATTTTTATGTTTGCATTATATTTTAACTTTTTAAAAAAAAAATAGCAAAAGACCTAGACGTGCAAATTTGTAAAATACTATACTAATCCGCTTTGGGGCTGGTTCTTCTTCTTATTCTTTTTTAATATTTTTTAAAAAATATTTTTATTTTTATGTTTGGATATTTTTTACATCTTAAATTTATTTTGTTAAAGAACAAAAGACTTAACATGCAAATTAGAATTTAATTTGTAAAGAAGAAGCAAATAGATAATCATGACTAAGAATAGTTTGAATGTGAATTTTTATAAATACATAGATCAAACAAAAATATAGACCTTAAATATCTCAAAAGAATTAGTCACATTAATTTTTAGAAATGGTCTTCATTCATCACTATATTTTATTATTTTATATTTTTAAGAAAATAAAATTCAGTATACCTATTTTATCTTGTCCTATTTATGAGTACGATAAATCTTTTAAATATTAAAACAATAATGCCTTTTTCTAATGTTCCACAAATGCCTTTTTTCTGTTAAAAATAAAGTAGTCTAGTGTAAGCTATGATGATGTCACTTCCAAAATGATTTCGTTTTTAAATATTGTTTTCAAAATAATTTTTTGAAAGAAATTGAGCTACTTTTTAAGTTTAAAATCAACTTTAATCAAGATTTTTCATTTAAATGTTATAACGAAAAGATTTAGTGAGTTCATCATGACTTGAGTCCTTAGAATAATGCATAATGTTAAGTAATTAATGCATTTTCATCAGTAAAGAGGAAAAGTAACAGAGAAAGTAAACATAGAAAGAAATACCTTTTATTGATTTGGAAGGATAAATATAGACTCAGTATTTTGTTTCTTTGTAGATAAATATTGAGACACAAAGTCACATATTGATGGTCAATGGGATGACTGATCTTCTTATAATGTTTAGACAATCCTTCTCCCTTTAAGCTAGCTTTTGAGATGTGAGTTAGGCCTAAAACCTTCTTTAACAATAATTTTTTTTTTCACATTGAAAATATGGACAGAATGATGAAGGTATGAGAGATTATTTTTGTAGAATATATATATATATATATTTGGATCTTTTGTAGGAACAATGCATAATAATCAGTTTATTGGAGAATATGGTGATTAAATTTTTGGGGAATATTGAAGTTAGGCAAATGGGTGAGCAATTTTAGGAGAAGTTTGGGATAGTTGATATTTTTTTTGGTCTTTTATTGATTTTATTTTTAACCAGACTCTTCATTGATTTTTTTTTTTTCAGGTTAGTTGTTTTATATTTTTTTGTGAATTGATATTTTTAATTTTTGCAAAATAGAATGTGAGAAGTTGATGTGCACATTGTAAAAAAAAAAAAAATGTGCATGTTAGTAATTTGTTTTTCAATTTAAATAGGGATAAATATTTTGTTTTAGATGGAAACCGTCTAAGCCTGTATTTTGAGTTAGTGGGAAACAGTTTATTTTAATTTAGTTAATTTTTTAATAATTACTTTTTAAATATTAACTAATAACTAGTTTAATTAATTATTTATCTTAAAATGCCACATGGCATATGCATATTATGCCACTTGACTAAATATGATAGCTGCATACTCTCCTTTTAATATATATATATATAAATTTGTTTGTAAAGAAAATGAGGGATTTTAGTAATTTGTAAAATGCAAGCAAAGTTACTACTTAATTACTAACTACTATATAATAAATTTTATTTTTATTCCTTAGGTTCATCTTTATTTGTATTTAACATTAAAAATAAATTTTTAATTTTTCTTTCTCTCTCTCTTTTTTTTTTAAATTCCATTTAATTTTTCTCTTTAACATATAAACAAAAGTACAAATCTTTTTTGTTCACTTTTTACATAAACTACTCATTCTTCAAATCATTTCTTCAATCCATTAAGATTATATTCCAATCAACAATGGTTATACAGGTGAAATTTAAGCTTCATTTATTATTATTAATTTAAGAGAGCATAAAATTCATCGTTAACAAGTAAAAGTAAATTGAGTTAGTACATAATGATCAATTAATACAAATGGCCAATAATTATTCATAACTAGGATTGCATATCAATTGGTTCTATTTTGAAATTAACCAATTTGACTTATTAGTTATTGATTTGTAGATATGCTAAATCATTATATAATCATTATATGATATTGATTTATCAATTATTGATCTTCATCAGTTTAATCATTAAAATTTCATTGAAAATTACTTAAAAATAAGGTGACAAATCAAATGAATCATGTATATGAGTTGACAAATTGTATCTTGCTCATTATGAACAACAAAGTTAGTGACATATAATGATCAATTAATATGATCTTGTCAAACGAATTACATATCGATCAGTTCGATTCAATTTTAAATTATCAGTTTGATCTATTGATTATCAATTTGTAGACATACTAAACCGTTATAAAACCACTATAGTATCGATTTTATGGTTATTGATCGTTATCGTTTAATTAATTGTTAAGATTTGACACACACATAAAAAAATTATTGATTCTGATTCAATTTTAAATCATTCTTCCATAACTATTCACAATATGTCCCCCATTGCTTAAAATAATCACTTTTTTATTCCATGATCTAATTTGGGCGGCCAGAGTCCACTTCATGTGAATGTGACAAGTAACTTAGTCTATACTCATCATACTCTTACAATCTCACTATATAAATTAAAGTATCCTATTTCGAAATAAAGCATGCAATAAGACCTAGAAAATAATAACAATGCCTTTTGTTAAACTCATAAATCTTTTCTCCTTTAAGAAAAACAGTATGGCCATTTCAAAAATTGCCATTGGAAATTTAGAAGAGGCTATCCAGACTGATGCCCTCAAGGCAGCCCTAGCTGAATTCATTTGCATAATTGTTTTTGTTTTTCCAGCTGAAGGCTGTGTCTTGCTATTTAGTAAATCTAATCATCTTGATATTACGGCGTGATTATTTAAAAATATATTTGAAAATTTCGTACATATTAACACGATATCGATATGTTTTCTAACAGCCAAGATGATCCCAATGGATGGACTTGCCAAAGTCGTGATCATAACATCTCTATCCCATGCATTTGCTTTTTTTGTGGCTGTTGCTGTTGGATTAAACATATCTGGAGGCCATGTAAACCCTGCTGTCACCTTTGGTGCATTTCTAGGCGGTCACATTACTTTTGTTAGGAGTATATTATACATGATTGCTCAATTACTTGGATCTATTGCGGCTATCTATCTCCTCAAGTTTGCTACTAATGGTTTGGTAATTAATACAACTCACCTCTCTAAATGCTTTGCTAGTTAATATATTTAATTTATATTATTAATTAACTAATTAAATTCGCGAATAAAATGACGCAGGAAGTATCACCACAACCTCCACAATTATCATTGAATGCAACACACCCTCCACAATTACCATTGAACGCAGTTATTTACGAAATAGTGATGTGCTTTCTCCTTGTTTACACATATTATGCAACTATATTCGATCCCAAGAAGGGTAAAATGGAAATAATTGCTCCAATTGCAATTGGTCTGATTTGTGGTGTTAATATTTTATCTGGTGGTTCTATTATGGGTGCAGCAATGAATCCTGCTATGGCATTTTGTCAAGCTGTGATTAGTAAGACATGGACATATCATTGGGTATATTGGTTTGGTAATTTTGTTGGTGCTACTATTGCTGCTTCGATCTATCAAATAATTTACATTGGTGAAGAAGACATTGACAAGCAACTTCCTATTACTAATTATTTAAGAATTTGAATTTTTATTTTTATCACAAATTAGTTATTGGATCTTCAAGTTAGGCTCGTTAAGTTGTCTATCTTTTTTTTTTTAGTTGCGAAACGTTGAACAAAGAAATAAAGTTTCATACTTGTTTTTTTTCGTTAGAATCTTGTTATTGACTTTATGTGGTGCTTTCATGGATAAACTATGGTCGTTTGACGCATATATTCATTTTCATTTTCTCCCTAAAAAGAAAATAATTAAAACATTTTTTTCCATATAACCAATAATGGAAGAGTCGCTAAGTTTTGAGCGACCTGTCCAGATTATAACAGCTGCCAAAGGGCCGTCTATCTATTTTAATTACTTTTAAGCAAGACGCAAGCATTTGTACGACTTACTATTATTTTTAGTATGTTCTCTTAGTTTTGAGTGATTTACCATTATTTTATTTTGTTAGATAAGTATTCGTGAGTTATGAGACAGTTATTTTCTAGTTGGGTCGTTTATGCTCACTTGACAGCTCTTTCATGGTATTTTCTTCTTCTCTTTCTTCTTTCTTTATTTTTTCCATCGTAGTACTACTGACAGACTTATTTTTTAAAAATAAAATTTTTTATTCACATCTCTAAAATCTACTATAAATAAAAGTGCAAATTCTTATTTGTAATATATCAAAAAATAATATCAAAACAAGAGTTTAGTAAATTGTGAGTTTGAAAGTTATTTTTTGTAAAGTAAAAAGAAGAAAAAAGTTGGAGAAGAGAGAAAAATTTCTTATTGTACATGAAGAATATTCAGGTGTACTTTACAATAAAAAAAACTCTTGTATTTATAGAAAAAAAACTGGCTAGATCTCCAAGTAAGATTCCTAACTCTTGAAGAAATTTACATAATAAATATTCACTACTCGCTTCATCTAATTTTACTTGATCCTTGTTGAATTGACACAAGGATTAAGAAGTATTATTGAACATCTCAAAATAATATAAGAACTGAATAAAAATAGATAGAGAAAATATAAAATATTTTATTATTTATTATTTCTTAATTTTTATATTAAATTAATAAGAATAAATAAAATTAAACGGGAAAGTATGGTATCACTAAAAAAGTAATAACCGCTGTAATTTGTGCAAACTTGTAGAGAATCATTTAGAATGGAGAATCACCGCCATTGGTGCCTCCTGAAACGGAGTCAACGATACATTTTGCCTTAGAATTTGAAATATTTTATCTCTCAAACAATAATATTGAAATCACATATGCACCTTCTACACCATTCATTTTTTTTGCCTTAGAATTTGGAATATTTTATTTCTCAAACAATAATATTGAAATCATTTTCATAGGACATATGCACCTCCTACGCCATTCATTTTTAATATATTAATTCCAACCTGCCTTATATTATATCATACATTCTATTCACGTTCACGCAATGTATATACTATCATAGTTCGTATACATAAAATATGTAACCTAAGCAGTAATACTTACACGTTCATCTTATTATAAATAAAAATTATTCTAAAAATTTAAAAAATAAGAACGCGTGTATTTTGAAATTTTTCTGGTGTCTAATAAGAATTTGGAATTAAAAAGAAAAAGAGATTTCCACAAAAAGGATCATTTGAGATCGCAATGTTTTTACCACCTC
>JAOTQJ010135301.1:0-10013 GCA_025642045.1 Solanum sejunctum | reverse complement strand
ATTCCCGGTGAAATTTATAATACACCTCAATCTCAACAATTTTTTCGAATGAGCAATTAACCTCCATTTAGTTAATTACGGGGTCTAACAATTTTTGTTATCTACTCCAGTGCTTCCACCCCCGCGCACTAGCCACACACCTTTAACAATCTCCATCTTTTTATTTTTTTGAATTTTTTTTATAAAATATTTTTTAAAAATTCAAACTTCAGCCCTACTCTATTTCTATCTAAAAATATTAATTTTTTTTAAATAAATAAAATTCTATCCCACTTATATTTAATCCTTTACTCTTAATTTATTTTTATCTTTTTTTAATAGATATATAAACATATTTTTAAGAAAATATTTTTTCTACTTGTTTATCAAATCTAACAACAATAAAAAATTTATTTTTAAAAATCTTGCGACAAATAAAAAGTAATTTTCTAAAATTAATAAAAAATAAAAGCAGAGATTAAGCGAGGGGGGGAGGGGGCGGTGAGGAGGAAATGGTGGGGTGGAGTATGAAAATATTTTATATTTTATTTTATAACTTTTTTGAAATAATAATACATTAATATTATATTTATTTATTTATTGGCAAGGTGAAATTTTTTGTCCATGTAGAGTGTGATATGATTTTTTTAAAAAAATAAAAGAGAGAATATAGCGCACGCACTATGATGAGAGTGAAATAAACGATAATAAATGATAGTTTAGATATGAAACACACACTTTCAATAAGTTAGACATGAATTAAAAAAAGGATAGTTTAATGTATTTTTGACACTTATTTTTCTTTTTTTTTAATAATTTATATTAAAGTTTACGTAAATTTAAATTATATATATATACATATATAATTTATTTGAAATTATATTTTTTAATATAATTTTTTCTCTCTCTCAAATATAAATTTAAAATTTTTGATTAAAGATAACAAATTCTTTAATTGTCGACAAAAGGGACAACCAAATCAGAATACCACTCATGTGGACATCAGGAGGGTTATTCTGACTTAAACTTTAGCATACACTTTTGCTAATAAATATTAAATTAAATATAGTAGAAGTATCACCCGTCCTTTATTGATTTTATATATTTCGATGATTATGCAAAGTGGAGATGGACGACGGTTGAGTCCAACGGTTTAGACTTTTGGCTCAAGGTATTCTATTCTGGACCATCTACACCTCTCTTACATGCACAACTTCTCACTAACAGCACATCTATCATATAGATCCAATAAGACATTGTATCTGAATTTCCTTTTCATTTTGAGTAATTAATTATAAAAAGTTATACAGATATCACTGTCAATCCATGACATTTTTTGTTTTTCTTTGGATTTCATTGGACAATACTCTATACTGACTAATTCATAGTATTTCATGCCAAAACGTTTCAAAATACTATGGAAGATAGGATGTACTATGGTAGAAAGGAGAAGGACAATGCAGATAAATATGTTTAACAACATGAAGGACATAATTAAATATGAAATGCAAATTTATATTTTTATTTTTATTAAGGAGTTTTATTTTTTATTCTAAAAAAAGATATTTGATCAATCAAATATTAAAAAATGTAAAAATATTTTCAATCATACTAAATACACTCTTAATGCATTTTTGGTTTCGAATGGAACATAAATTGTGGGCAGGTGTTGTGGTTTTATGTTCAGAGTAAAAAAGGAGGCGTGAATTCAAATTCAAATATAAATTTTATAAACTTATAATATTTAATATTTGAGTGTTGCTAAATAATCATCATTACGCGATTCAAATATGACCACGACTATAAGAGGCTACAATAACTTTCGCACCCTAAAGTAAAGATAGGTTTTTATCACTTGGTACATTTTAAGGATTGATTTAGAAATTAAAGTCACCCTGGCAAATTTAGATTTATTATAATTGGGCATAATTATATTGTCTAGAATAGCCGCATGATCCAACTAGTATACTGTTGTTTTCTGTATTACTGTGCTGCTTATGTAGATTTAGCCTGTCGCTTGAGAACAAGCAACAATTTTAAGTTGAGGGTGTTGATGCGTTGTCAAAATACAATACTTTTGATGCTTAAAACTTGAAATTTTGTATGTTCTTAATGCAATGTTAGTTGATTTGATGTATTTTTGTGTTTGTTTTGCAGGATTACAGGGTTGGCACAATTTTTGGGTAAAGTGTGCAGAAGTTGCTGAAATAGAGGATCCACGAGACCCTTTACCACCATAGAGAATTCTACGGGCCATAAAGTTCGTTTCGTGTGCAATTCTAGTGAAGGGTTAATTTCTAAAGTTAAAAAACTACGAACATGCAGACGAGGCATAGAACACTTAACGAGCCTTATACTTTGTGTCGTGCCCTAAAGATTAGAAAGTGGGAAATTGTTGAAAAGCCATCAGACAAAACCCCCGATGAGCCTTAGAACCTTATAAGGGCCGTAGAGGGATATCGTAGAAGACATCTCCAAAATTGAAGCAGTAGTCCACGAAAGCCCAATTATGGGCCGTAAAATATTATATGGTCCGTAAAGCCCCTTGTAGAGCTTGCCGACCCAGTTATCCTATTCTGTTTTAATTTTGTATTTTAAACATTACATATAGAGTTTTTGGATTATTTTTCAGAAAGGAAGAAGAGAGAACAATAGAGAGAACATTAGAGATCTTGAGAAACACTTGTAAGCTTCCTTTCATCTTTCGATTTTATTCTTGTGATTCTTATTGAAGGGTTCGGATTTCTTGTGCTAAATTCTTTTGTATAAGTGCTCAATTATGTTATCAAATTCATAACTCTTGCAATTACACTGATTATGAGTAGCTAAATCCATAACTAGTGTTATGGAAACCATGAAGAACTAACAAGGTAAAATCGGATAATTTATAATTCTTGAAAAGTGTGCATGCATGTATTAATTAATTCTCTTCGTATTGAATGTTTTATGATGGTGGCCAACATTAGAACCTGCCTAGTGTTACTAACTGAATCAAGGTAGTAACGAATAGGAAAAGAGATTAATTAACAGGATTCGATTGATATTTCGTGTCTAATCAACCAAACTGGGCCAAGGGAAGGTTGTACTGGAACAATAGGTAAGGGTTAGTAATGTCACACTATCATAATAAACTAAATCACATAGTGAAATTCGCCTCTTGCCTATGTCATAGAGTTTGATGAACTTAACTTACCGTTCTGCATGCTACATATTGGAAAAAGATTCAATTATTTGGTAATACTGAGTTAGAGAATTATTGGGAAAACAATATCCTAGTTACTCTTCATACAGGCTTAATACTTGTCTTAGTTTAGGATCGCTTTGTATAGTTGTCATAACCTCCCCCCTTTATCACGACCCGGGAGGGTACCCTAGACGTAACTGGCACTCAGAGACTATTGCTAGTCCCCAAGCGAACCACCTGGTTTAATTATATTCGTTCAGTCAATCAATTAGCGAAAGACATTCGATAAATGACAAATAACTATTAGTAGGCTACTCTATCTCATCACATCGATGTCAGAAATAAAGGTTATAGGCCACAAGACTAGTCATTTCCATCCATCACATAAAGTAGAAATAAAGCTAGTCAATGAAAAAGAAAAGGGCGAAAGAACCCCGACATCAACCCATCATCTCTCTACATCTATGAAGTTTCTATTTCTATAAGTCTAGGATGGTACCATGACAGACCATGACTATCACAAACTCATAATAACTCAAAGCAATAAGAAAAGACAATAAAGACATCCTCCGAATGCAGGGGAAGACTCATAAAGTTTTTGGCTAAAAGTTTGTGAACCTCAACGATTCGTCTGCTGAAGCCCTCTGTCTGCTGAATCTGTATCAAATGGTGTGAGTATGTGGAATGTACGATATGTAAACAGGCTAAAAGTAAACAGTATCATCAGGTACTCACCTCAACTCAAGATAAAGAGTAGCACAAAATCACATCAACATCAATCAAGACTCATACCATCACATCAGCACCAGAGTACTATCAAGATAAAACCTATCTCGGAGTTTCTCTAATTGACAACAATCACCTATAAGCCGGTGATGATACAATGAAGAGATGTCATTACCACATCCATCCAATACCTTGTCGGGGTAGAGGATAAGTCTATTGGTGGATCCATAAGTCTGCCAAGTCCTTTTTTGGGACTAAGAAAATATCCGCTCTCACGGTCCAATCCTCTCCTATACTGGCCACATAGTTAATGAGTGCTAGTGGGACTCACTTTTACCTATTTCGGTGCCCATGACTTTACATGCTCATAAGTCTATCAACATTCGAATATCTGTACAATCTATCTCTCTCAGACAAGGAAATTAACTCATCTTGTCATCTATCAACTCAAGGAATTAGGAACATTCTGTTAAAATTCAAGTTCAACCTCTTAAAGACTCTAAGGGTCTCACTCTCAAGCAATTCCATCCATATTATCATCAACATTCATACAATTCAAGACCCGACCACAACAATATTTACATCTTCATGGCTCTAGACATCAACCCCTAGGTTCATTCTTATAATCTTTGGCAATTAAGCATGTAGACTTTATACAATAGTTCAAATAAGTCATTTAAGCAAGTAGTTCAAGTTATGATGATCATCAATTCAAGAAAATATATGTAGAATAAAAATAATTTTCAAGATAACATTCTAGAATTTAAAAACAAAACTCATTACTATCAACCATTAATTTACTACAGTCAAAGGGCATATAGGAGGACAACCCCCATGCTTTGGGTAGCCTTACATACCTAGAACAAAAATTATCTTAATCTTTTTCAAGAACTTGACCCAGATTGTGCAATCGACCAAGCTTTCTTGTTTTCTCTCTCAAGATTTCTTCACGTAGTAATTAGGAAAAATGAATTTTGAAACCATTAATATGAATAAATTAACGCTTGGAGACGTTTTTGGGACTTAGGATAGGGTGGGGAATGACTAAAAGACCCTTCTCGTAACAAAAGAACAAATTTCCATCTTGGAACATTATGTCCGCATCGTGCCAGGGGCGCAGACATGTGTTTTCCGCGACTTTTCAAGATTTCACATTTATGTCAAAAAAAATTAAAAAAAAATGTAAGTGTTGGTCTGTGCCTAGGGAGCGTCACGGCCCTAGCACACATCAACACTAACTTTGAATAATTATTTTTTGACTCGGTTGCTCTATAATCGAGTCGATGGCATATCTCACTCAATTTTCGTGCTGATTGCAAATTCCATCTCGAATTTCTTATTAAAGCTTAGGAAGATATGTTATGCGCATGATTGCATTTTAGAGGTGTTTTGGCAATTTTGCAGAGCATTAAATTATCTTCTCCTTGGGATCATTCATCCTCGAATAATAAGTAAAGGTACGATTGTGGCACAAGTAGACTCAAGACTCATTTCAATACCCAATCGGTAACCTCAAACTCTCCATTATCCATCACCTCTCTATAACCTCTACTTTGATATTAAGAATAGAATGGGCACATTAATTTATGAATGGAAACTTCAATCGAGTTAAGGTTAGGGACATTACCTTTGATATCCTCGTCGTTTGGCACGAATAGATGTGGGTATTTGATTTTCATTGCTTTCTCAGCTTCCCATGTAGCTTTCTCCACTAATTGATTTCTGCATAGAACTTTGACAAAGGCTATCTCCTTCTTCCTCAACTTATGAACTTATCGATCAAGGACTTGGATTGGAATTTCTTCGTAGGATAGGCTATCTTTTACTCCCGTGCTCTCAATAGGGATCACCAAGCTCGATTCTCCCAAGCATTTCTTCAACATTGAAATGTGGAATACCAGATGGATCCCGTCTAACTTGGATAGTAATTCCAACTCATAGGCAACCTTCCCTATCCTCCTCACAATTTGGTAGGGTCCTATATAGTATGGATTCAACTTTCCCTTCTTACTGAATCTCATGACACCCTTCATAGGTGGCACTTTCAAGTACACCCAATCATCCACCTCGAACTCCAAGTCCCTTCTCCTCATGTCAATGTAAGACTTTTGGCAACTTTATGCAGTTTTCAACTTATCTTGAATGACCTTCAACTTTTCCATGGACTGGTGGACAAGATCATGTCCAATCAATTCAGCTTCGCTAACCTCAAACCACCAAATCAGTGATTTACACCTGCTCACAAACAAAGTTTCATGAGGGGCCATCTGGTTACTGTCATGATAACTATTATTGTACACAAATTTGATCAATGGCAAGTGGTCGTCCTAGTTTCCATTAATTTCGAGTACGCAAGCCCTCAACATATCCTCCAAAGTTTGAATGGTGTGCTCCGCCAGTCCATCTGTCTGAGGATGAGGGTTGTGCTCAGACTTATTTTTGTACCCAATCCTTTCTATAATGATCTCCAAAATTTGGAGGTGAATTGAGCTCCTCTGTCCGAGATTATAGCTAAAGGAACTATATGCAACCTCACAATCTCACGAATATATAACCAAGCATATTCCTCAGCCATATTAGTGGTCTTAACTGCGAAAACGTAGGTTGATTTAGTCATTCTATCCATGATCACCCATATTGAATCATGTTTCTTTAGGGATCTTGGTAAACCAGTAATGAAATCTATGTTACTCATCTCCCAGTTCCACTCTGGAATCTCAAAGTTCTGAGCTAACCCACAAGGCCTTTGATGTTGAACCTTGACCTGTTGACAATTAGGACACTTAGAGCAAATTCAACAATATCCTTCTTCATTCCATTCCACCAGTAGATTTCTCTCAAGTCGTGGTACATCTTGTTGGAGCCAAGATGGATGGAATATTTTGAGCTATGAGCTTCAGCCATGATCCTCATGGGTGGGTGGTGCTACCCATGGACAACCTGCTAAGAGCATCAAGAACAATGTTAGCCTTACCTGGGTGGTAGAGAATTCTCATGTCATAATCTTTGAGTAACTCCAGCCATCTCCTTTGCCGCAAGTTGAGCTCTTTCTGATTGGAAACATATTGCAAGTTTTTGTGGTCAGTGAACACATCCACATGCACTCTATATAAGTAGTGGCGCCAGATCTTGAGTGCGATTACCACTATTAGAAACTCGAGATCATGAGTTGAATAGTTCTTCTCATGAATCTTAAGTTGTCTGGAAACATAGGCTATCACCCTTCCTCTCTGCATTAGTACACAACCTAGTTCAACTCTGGATGTATCACAATATATCACAAAGTCTTCCGTCCTATCGGGCAAAGTCAACATTGGTGCTATAGTCAATCTAGTCTTCAACTTCTGAAAACTCCTCTGACATTCAAGTCAGTTTGGGCTAGGTCTTAACTGTTTCAATTTTCTTGGCATCCACTCGAATAGCATCATCCGAGACAACATGACCTAGTAAGGCCACAGACTTGAGCCAAAACTTACACTTCAAAAACTTTGCATACAACTCATGGTCTTTGAGAGTTTGTGAAACCACTCTAAGATGATTGGCATGTTCCTCTTCATCCTTAGAATATACCAGGATATCATTAATAAATACAATCATGAATATATCAAGATATGGTCTGAAGAAATCAAAAATTCGACCATTTCAGAACAAAATAAATACTCTGTCAATCAAGTCCATGAATGCTCCAGGCGAATTAGTTAACCCAAAGGACATGATTAAGAACTCAAGATAGCCATACCATGTCCTAAAGGCTATCTTAGAAATATAACATTCCCTCACCTTCAACTAATGGTAACCCGATCTGAGGTCTATCTTGAAGAAGTAAGAGGCACCCTCAAGTTGGTCAAATAGATCATCTATCCTGGGGAGGGGATACTTATTCTTTATTGTGACCTTATTCGATTGTTGGTAGTCTATACACATTCTGAGAGACCCATCTATCTTATGCATGAATAGAATAGGAGCACCCTAAGAAGAGATACTAGGCATTATGAAACCTCTCTTTAGTAGATCTTTCAATTGCTCTTTTAATTTTTTCAATTCAGCGGGGGCCATTCGGTATGGTGGAATCGAGATAGGCTAGGTATTAGGGAGAACATCAATCCTGAAGTTAATCTCCCTGTCAGGAGAGACTCTAGGTTGATCATTAGGAAACACTTTAGGAAATTCATTCACAATCAGGATTGACTCTAGGGTAGCAAACTCAACATCATCAGACTTAACTTGTTCGAGGTGGTAAATACAACCCTTGGAAATCAACTTTCTGGCTCTAAGATAAAAGATAAACTTGTCTTTAGGTGCAACAGAACTCCCCTTCCACTCTAAGATAGGTTCATTAGGAAATTGAAACTAAACAATCTAGGTCCTACAATCCACCGAAGTATAACAGGTGTGAAGCTAATCCATGCCAAGTATCACATCAAAATCAACCATCTCCAATTCTACCAAGTCTGCCAAGGTTTCTCTATAATAAACAGATACTACACAATCCCTGTAAACCCTCTCAGCTAAGATAGACTCACCAGTAGGGGTGGAAACAACAAAGGGTTCAAGCAAACACTCTAGGAGAATCCCAAATTTACCAACCACATAGGGGGTTAGAAAAGACTGAGTGGCACCCGGGTCAAGCAATGAATAACAATCAAAAGTAAAGACTCGAAGTATACCCATAACAACATCTTGTGTTGCCTCCTGATCCTGACGATTACTCATGGAATAAAGATGGTTTTTCCTGCCTCCTGTACCCATAGTAGTAGCCGTCTGATGATTGCCAGCTAGGGGTGCTGCGGAGGACTGTGCTCTATTGCTCCCTTTACCTCGTCTCCTCTTCGGGCACTTATACTGGAAGTGACCCGTCTGCCCGCATGAGTAATAAACGTCCTTGCCCACGTTGCACACTTGTCATAAGGTGGTTTTCCCTTCGTTCCTTGGGTCACGCTCGCTTGAGATTAAGAACCCTGAGCCCTGTAATTCTGGTAACTATAAAGACTTCTAATCATACCTGTTTTGTTGGAGGGGCGCATTTGCTACAGAGGGTGCATGATGTGAAGATCTCTTCCGAATATAAGACTTGTGTTAGACCCCGTAATTAATTCTATCGAAGTAATGCGTTTAATTGGAAAAGTTGTCGAACATGGCTTATTTTAAATTTAGTAAGATCGCTGGGTTTAATTATAATTGGAGCATTTTTTTTTAAGTTGAAGTCGGGAGTCCTCAATTGGATTTAAATAGGAAAGTTTGGGGACCTACTTGAGCAATGGACTAACTAGGAGCCCTTGGGTGCAATTTTTAATAATTTGGGGGTCTATATATACCCATTTTGTGTTTCAAAAACAAGAACATTTCTTTGTTCTTTGTCTTGGAATTGTTTAAGGAACTTGAAGAAGAAGAAGAGAAGGAGAATAAGGAAAGGAGGTCTTGCAATCAATTGAGGTAAGTTTCTAATCCGAATTTAAGTTTTTCTTATGCCTCTAAGTATGGGGAGGAGTTGAATTTTGAGAACTTAGGAGAATTAGGTTGGTTTGGGGTAAGGATTAAGTGTTGGTATGTATATGCTGAGGTGCCTAAGGATGTCTACTATATATGTATAACTATAATCGAACGAAAATTGAACCGAAGGAGCTCAAATCGATAACAAAAATTGAAGCAAAAAAATGGCTTGTACAGTAGCAACCCTCTCGGGTTGCTACAGTGAAAATGGCATAAATTGTTTTTTTTCAGCTTTTTGGGAAATTGTTGGTTCTAGGGTATTATATTGAGGCCCCCAAGTATCGTGGTACATTTGGTTTGATGGAAAAACGCCTAGAAACTATAACGCGGAGGTTTGAACGTGTTGAGGGCTATATGGCTATCTTTCATTTTTGTTATTGTTGGGGTTAGGAGAAGCCTTAGTGGTGTTGTGGAAGTGATAAATAGCATGTATACCGCACAAAAAGGGTTAATGATAGATCATACTCTCATTTGGTCCTAAATGTTGAATTGGGCGAAATATGGGCGTTTTAGCGCTCGGTTGGTTTTTGGGTGTTCTAATGCTTTCATTTTCTTTTTAATTGCCCTTACAAGATAATGTAATAGAGATGAAATTATGGTTCGAGAGGGCTGCCCTGTTTTGAGTAAATTTTGT
>JAOTQJ010135270.1:0-10014 GCA_025642045.1 Solanum sejunctum | reverse complement strand
AAAACATAGCAAAACAGTCACAACTTTATATAGCTTTAACATAGTTCATAGACATGTTCATACTAGTAAACCCAATTGAAAAATCAACTTTGAATCATGCAAATTGAGTGGAAAGGAGATTAGTTTACCATAGGTGGAAGGACCCAATGGCTAAAGACTACATACCTTATCTTGGAGAAACTCTTGGTGAAGATTGAAAATGGGGGCTTTAAGTATGAAGGAAATCCTTAGTTCCGGATGAGGGTTTTAAGACTTGAATTAGTAGTGAAAATTATGGCTAAGTGTTTAAGTGAGTATTGGGAAACTTTTAGGGTAATGTGAGGGTGAAATATGGTTAAGTATAGGTAAAAACACGTTGGAAAATACTTTGGCCCAAGACTTAGAAGTCTTGGACCGAACTAACAAAAACAGTCCCAAAATAACATAGGTGCGCATTGCGGAAGTGGTGCACAAACCTCACTATTTTTAGCCACTTTGAAAAATCATAATTCTATTCAGTTGCTTAAAAATTGGGGTTAGACCCTTCCGCCCCTAATTTTGACCTCTTAAACAAGAATATAAAGTTGAATTTTTGATATCACGCACGGGGTTATTGATATATAGAATTTAAAATTCTAGGCATTTTAAGGCATATTTCGAGCACCTTTTGGGGTTGTTTCACATGTCACTCACGAGGATAGATCCCCTAACATCTCTCTTTGGCCCTCAAGTCAACCCATTAACTTACATCCCCATCCTCCCGTCATATCAGCAATCACATCCAGAGCATAGCAGGATAATTGTGTGAACTTCAACCCATACTCCTGTACAATCATAGAGCTTGTTTCAAGTTCAAGAACTCTCTTACCTTCATATCTCTTCTTTCTCTTAAGAAGAAACACCCCAAGAAATCTTCCTCGAACATAGCCCAAGTCATCATGGGAACATTCTCTCTACTACCCTTCTTCCACTAATCATATCACAGTTTAGCCACACCCTTCAGTTAATAAGTAGCTAACTTTACTCTATCAGCATCAGCCACATGCATCACTTGGAACACTTTTTAAAGCTCCTCCACATAGTTCTCAGGATCCTCAGTGGATGCAAACCCTGTGAACTCAGGCAGATTCATCCTTAAGAATTCCCAAATACTAGAAGTATAATGGGCATCCTATCGGGCTGCTCCTTATATCGCACCAGGTGTTATGACAGTCTGGGATAGAGTTTAAATAGCCTGGCAAAGCTTAGCATTGGATACCTCTTCTTGCGGGGGTTGTGCAACAGGTAAAGCTTGTTCCACGGGCTCCTCATATCCTTAAGGCTCAGGTGGATTGACATTCTATTTGGCAGGATGTCCTCTACATCTGATGGCTCTTACCGGAGGCATGATCACAATTCTACAACACGCAAAGCACGAATTAGAATAGAACTTTCATAGAGTATAACTATATAGCAGGATTTATAACATAAATGAATGGAAATAATTCCTAATGTTCTATAGCCTCCTGCTTATTAAGAGTAGTTGACACCATACCCACAAATAAGACTTTACTAGACATGACATCATAAACTCCCTAGGACACTTAACCTCATGCTCTGATACCAAATTTATCACACCCCGAGCAGGGAACTAAGACGTGGCCGGCACCCAGAGACTATTTCTAGTCCCCAAGCGAACCACTTAGCCTCATCACGTTCATTCAATCAATCATTTTACTAATCAATGAAAGTTAACAGAATGTAAATAGGCACATCTATCATCTAGTATAAAAAGAATAGTATAAATGAAAGGTTAGTGTAAAGAACTAGCTTACAATCTTAAGAATCAACATCTTACTCTAGTCTATGAGGCCTCTACCACTATCAGGTGGTGCCAATGACAGACTCATGGCTACCTCAATCAATATAAAGTTAATAAATGTCTGACTCTAAGTAAGATGAAAATAACATAATGAATCCTCAAAAGTAGGCGAGGCTCACCAATTAGCTGAACGTCCAAAGATCCACAATGCCTGCTGATGATCTCAATCCTGTGTATCTAAAAATGATGTAGTGCCAGAGTGGCATCAGTATGTGGAATGTATAATATGTAAAATAGTTGAATGAAACCAAAATAGGTAGAATAATGTAGAAATAAGAACAACTCAATATACAAACCAATTAATATGTCAAATGTCTATCTAAAGCAAGAATAAAGAGTAGACAAGTGACCCATCAACCAATCAACTCATCAATCAAATTAGACTAATCTCAGAGGGACTTACCTTAACTCATCTCATCTTATCTCATCTCATATCATATTATCTTGACTCAGAGTACTTAGTTTGGGAACTTCCTGGGAGTTTCTCTTATCCGACAATAATTATTTATGAGCTAGTTATTGTATAACAATCATGTTAATGTTGCCATAACCATTCTGTACTTGCTAGGTAGACAACAAATCGAAACCATAAGAACAAGTCCAAATAGAGACAACCATCTATGAGTCCTCTATTGATTTCAAGGACTTAAAATCAAAGGGAACCTCAACATATTATGATATGATATTCCTAATCCTTACCTACACTCGACTATGTAGTTTGACAAGTACGAGTTTGTTTAACTATTCTCTTTCGGTGCTCAATACTCCTCTCATGACTCAATCCTCATAAATATCCAATCACACTATCTCGATTAAATCATCTCAATCAGCCTCATGGAGGCACAATTTTTCAATCAATCTCATAGAGACTCTAATCATCTCCTCTATCAACATCGCAGTAAATAACTCAAGGCTTAGAACAATCATTAGGGAACAATCGAATGGAAAAATATTTAGAGTTAATTTATGGAGTTGCAAGGGACTATTAAGTTCTATCAACTCATCATCATTCTCATATCACAATTACAATCACAATAGACATTCTTAATCAAGGCTCTAGACTTAATCTCTATCTTCATTCATGCATGCTTTCAATAGTTAACATATAGGCTTTATGCAATAATTCATGTAAAGAATCCAATTCGAGAAAACAAGTCTATGATGATCATCAACATATGAAAGTACATGTAGTAAATATAATCTTCAAGAAAATCCTTCAAGAAACCATTTAAGAATCATGCATGTAGACTTATAAACTTTCAACTCTCTTATAATACCATCTATGGAGCACATGGGAGAACAATCTCATGCTTTTTGTTTAGCCTTACATACCTGGGATAACGCTCTTTCAATCAACTGTCAAGAATCCATTGAATTCCTCAATCTTATGTTCTTCTCTCTTCTCTCTTCTCTCTCAAGCCCTAATTTTCAAGTTTTGTGAAAAAGGACTTAGAATAGAGTTTATAAAGGGTTGGGAATTGACCGAAATACCCCTCTATTTAAAAAGAAAAAGTTTATCCCGAAGTTGCCTAGTCTGCATTGTAGACCTAGACAATTCCTTTCTGAAATGTCTTGTTGAAAATAATTAAAAAAAACAAAGTGTCGGTTCGCGTCCCTAGTAGATCGACCTTGGGCACACACCAACATTGTTTCATAATTAATTACAAAAAATTATTTTTTGATCCGATAGCTCTAAAATCCAAATGAGGCCATTTTCGCACTTAATTTTTTATGCTGATTACAAATCTGTTCTAGGATTTTTCATCATAGTTTGGAAAGATACGTTATGCGCATGATTCCATTCTAGGGGTATTTTGATAATTTTACTGAGTGTTATATAGAGATCGTCAACAGGCACATCATTGAGGATAAGAGACGTTCGACTAATTAGTGAGCCTCTCCTACTTTGGATGATTCATTATATTTATTTCATATTGATTTAGAGTTAGATTTAGTTAGCTTTATTTGGATTTGAGGTAACCATGAGTCTGTCATTGACACCGCTTGATAGTGATAGAGACTTCATAGACTAGAGTCAATTGTTGTTTTTTAAAATTGTGATCTAGTTCTTTCTACTAGACTTTCATTTATATTATTACTTTGAGATTAGATAGATGTGCCCATTTACATTCTTTATGTCTTTCGCTGATTAAGAGTTTATTGATTAAATGATTGTGATAAGGCCAAGTGGTTTTCTTAGGGACTACCAATAGTCTTTGGGTGCCGGCCACGTCTTGGGTACCCTTCTGGGACGTGACATAAAGCTTTCTTATAGTGGTTGAACCAAGGTACTAAGCTAATCATAGTGTCCATTTTAGCTATGAGAACAGTTTCAAACAATGTCTTGATAGTCTTATTACTTAAAATCATAAATGCAATTGTAGCATATAAAAGCCAAATCAATCAAATTTCTCAGAATATTATCCTACTATAATGAGCTTATGATAATCCATCCAAAATCAATATTTGAGAATTAGACGACTCTGTGTAACTAATCAAATAAGTCATTTATATAAGGCAATGGTTATTGCATATTGCTACATTATTTAACTATTTGTAATCAATGTAAATACATGCACTCAAATACCTACTTTTATTTTTCCATAAAGATATTTTTATGCAATTTTAGTTATATAAAGTCCCTTCCAGTAAGTCTGCCCACTATTTCTTTGGTCTCTGAATTCTATTGATGTCATACGATATGGAGGTATAAATTTGCGCTATTTATCAGATATTATATCAACACCAAAGTCTATTTCTCTTATAGGTGGTAGTCATGGAATGTCATAAGGAGCAGATCAAATAAATTCCCTTAGTAACTGTACCTTTTAAAATCGAGGGTATGATCTCTCATGTCTTTTACCGTAAATAAGAGATTTCAACAGTAAAAATATAGTTTACAACTGGTAAGACATTGTAACAAGTTTAACCTTATTCATCCTTGTAAATCTCTCTTCTTCTTATTCTTCGACTTCTTCTTCGAACAAAATAGGTTCATAAGGCATCTTAACAACTATATTCATTGGCAATTAAGGGTGTTATGAAAAAAAACCTATCTGTATACTGTCCTATCAAAGTTGATCATATCAACTGAAATCTGATTATTCATGCTATTCTTTCTTTTTAATTCAAAATTAACAAATTTTACACATGTTAAACTTAATAGGGATCATCTATAGAACTGTCAAACAAACAGGATACTTCCATACTTGTCCTTGGATTCTAACGCATTAACCTGTATTAGTGTATGCTAATTATTTTTTTGAAAGTTTTGACCTTCATGTCTGAATCCTTGGTTGCATGCCTATCACATCCGACCTTTTTTCTTCCTTTTGGTAAGTTCAGGATTTAGAAAGTAAATCAAAGTCTTGGTATATAAGGCTATTGCCTTATTCAAGCAGTTGACCAACGGCTTCGCAAACGTATAAGATTGAGGTGTTGTGTATCTAGACAACTCGCAAAGTCCTAATGTCATGTATACATTTGTCATCTGTATTAATTTCATCATGTATATAGGAGGCTTATGCTTGATTATCAAGAAAGAAATGGTCTATAAACATCTCAATGAACTTATTCTCCAAGTGAATCGTTATGCTCATATTGACCTTCTTGATAGCCTGATATCATATATTATGCAGGTCATGTCATTAAGTCTGTAAGCCATTAGATCCATAGACCTCTCGCTGGAATATCTAATAGCTTAAGAAAAAGAAAACTTTAAATTTTCCACCTTCTAATCTTTACTTAAAAAAAACTTTTAAGGATACTTGACCAGTTTAAACCTATTTCAGAGACTTTCAGTCTTCAAATATCCCAAGAATACACTCTTTCCAAATCATCTGAATCTTTCTAGATGCATGAAGGTGGTCTTTGTTGCCTATATTTTCATCTTGTTTGATAATCTCTTGGCTCGTTAAGGGAAAGATAAGTATCTTAACAATAACACTCTCATATTGGTATTATGGCAAAGTAGTACTATGTCAAGAAAAGATATGTTACATATCACAAATATGTTTGAAAATCATTCATAATGGCATAACACCCTCATTCGACGCATTGTCAACTACTGTAGTTAGGGGTGTTGACAGTTTGGATAAAAATTGATCCAAATTGAAGGACCAAACCAAATCGAACCAACCGATTTTATTTTGGTTTTGCTTTTAGTTGTTAAAAAACCGATAGTATTTGGTTTTGGTTTGG
The DNA here is from genome assembly GCA_025642045.1 of Solanum sejunctum. Taxonomy (NCBI): domain Eukaryota; kingdom Viridiplantae; phylum Streptophyta; class Magnoliopsida; order Solanales; family Solanaceae; genus Solanum; species Solanum sejunctum. Next base: position 3,974 of record JAOTQJ010135270.1, on the reverse strand, counting down.
ATTAGTTCGGGAAAACTAAAGAAATAATCAAATCGAACCAACAAATTATATTCATATATTTTATAACTATACATATATAATACATTATTTATAAAATTAAATTTTATTTTTTAATCTACTTATGAAAGCATAAATGCTCAGAACGAGAACATTTGTCTTATGAATTTTATGTATATGAATGTCTATGACAATTCTTGGTGGGACTAAAAATGTCACTAGCTCTTTCTTATAGGCCAAAATGGTGAATTTTGAAACTTTTTTCACAATAAATTTAGTCATTGAAGGTTTTATAATATCAATCGTTCTAGTTGTTTTTTTTCTTTTCTAATGGATTGTTGTCACATTTTCTCCATTTTGAATGTATCATTATTTTTTTTGTATATGGTTAAATTGAGTAATCAGATCAAATAAAAATAAAATCAATAACAACTAAATCAATAAAGATATATTATAATTGGGTTAGTTTGGTTTTGAGAATTTAAAAACCGAATTAAGTTGATTTAGTTTTAGTTTTGACCAATAATCGACCCAAACCGACTCGTGAACACCCCTAACTATAGTTCTTCACCTTAATTTGGGAGAAATGGATGACTAAATTCAAGACATGTGATAGGAATATAAACAGTGCTAGATTCATCTAGTTGGCATAATAGTCGCACACACCAGTAGGAATAAGAAAGAAAGTAAGACATGTTGTATCACGTTCTCATAGAATCACAATTATAGGAATGGTTGGGAACATAACTATTATTGAGATTCTACTACTTACATGTACTCCAGAGTCACAAGAATAACCGAAGCTCCGATACCAACTTTGTGATGACCTAATTTAGAATCATGAAATGGTGCTAAGGAAGAGGATCCCAAAGCAAGCCTTACTAGAATTCTGCAGAAAATCGGGCAAAGTTTCCTCTATTTTTAGGCCTATACAATTTTTTTTCTTGTATCAGAATTCAACAACACAACTACTTAATATTCAAATAAAGTCATCATATCAATTCTGATCTAATCTCCACACAATAATACTAACTCATCTCCAACAATGGAAATAAACTTAAACTCAGTCACATGTCTAGAATAATAACAAAATACCCATGATTCTAAATATAGAAATGACTATGGAGTGACTCTAAGAATTCAAAGAAAGTCCCATAACAAAAATAATCTTATTTTCCCATATGAGCAAGAGCGGGGCTCAACATGGAATCAACTTGCTACCTCTATTTAGCAAAATCCTCTCCAATCACACCTGCATTCTTGTAAAAACTATAGTGGGGAGTGAGACACTAGCTCATTGAGTAATAACAATAACCACAACCGTTCTAATTAGGGATAAGTCAGAAAATATGCAAGTATTATAGTCAAAATCATATAAAAAATGCTCTTAAAAATACAATAGCCATATTCAATCTTCTTGTCTCATATAAGCGAATCAAGTTAACCATTCATAAATAAACTTAGTAAAACACTTTCATATCAAATCATATACATATTCGGGAGGTTTCCAAGAATAAACCATGTAATCGGTAATTGGTATGTCTATCTTCTTAGAAGAATAGACGATAACTGTAAATCTCATATGAGTAAATCCCTACCCAAGGGATGTCGATTATGGTATACTAGTTCTACTTTTCCTGTTAGGACCCATAACTTAACTTAAACCCAAAAGTCCTTAATTGGTTCGATTCAATAAAGTTTGGGACCGAATGCGATATTTCTTCTAAGTTTGATCCTTAAGTATAATTTGAGGTGGGGTCAAGGTGTATGCGCAAGTTTTTGATTGGCCCAAGTGGTATATGTATTGCCTATATATACATGACCATGTATCTTGTACAAATTATCCATCTACACTTAGAAAAGTTTAGAAAAAAAAAGTTTGAACAAGCTTCAAAACTCTCGGGTTTGCTACAGTATTTTCTCAAAAAATTCAATTTTTTTGTGTTTTTGATTATTTGATGCTTCAAGCTCGATATATTGAAGCCCCTAAGTAGCGTGGTGGCGTTGGTTGGTCAAGAAAATGCATAGTTTAGCGGTTACGAAAGATTTGGGTATAGTGAAGGATTGCAAGGTATGTTCATTTTTATCTTTGTTTATGTTAATTAAAGGTTGTGAAGGTGTTAGGAATGTGTTAAAATGAAGGTCAAATGCAAAAATAGGATTGGTTGTTAATAGAATTATGAATTTCGAATTGGTGGTCGAATTGGGAACAAAAGTTGCATATGGTTGTATATTGGATTGTTGTCATGTATTTGTTTTATTTGTCATGAAAATAGCCTTTATGGGATAAAAGAAGTGTTAGAAAATGATTCAAATAATTATATGAACGTTAGCTTAAATTGGAGGCCCTTCGAGGGTATAATGTTACGTTTTAGCGTTAGGGGTTCCCGTTGGGCATTAGCGTGATGTATTGTGGTTTTTGGAGATTATTGGAAGGCTTGAATATGATAGATATTAGTTTGATTCACTGCTGCCCTATTTTGCTAATTACGTCACAATAGCGTTTTGTGGCATTTTGATGTAGTGGTGGTATTTGAAAAGGTTTATTGATCTTATGGGCTATTGTTATTGCTGTTGACTGATTATTTGAGCTGAGTTGAATTCTCAGGGTAGTGTATTTTAAGGGGAAATGCTGCCGAAATTTTCATAAATTTAGAACGAAAAAGTTAGGGATTAAGGTTCGATACGGATATTAATCGTTGGCGTTATTGTAATTGTGTAGATGTTGAACGTCCAGAAGTCTAAGTTTGGATTGACTTTATGTTGGAGCTAGTTGGAAAGAAATATTGAGGTATGTAAAGATTTCCTACCCTTTCGCATGAATTCGTAAGCTAATTCAATGTTCCTTTCCTGTACAAATTGGGGTTTGAAAATACTTTACGTTCATGTTTGGACAAATTTTATGATAAATTTATTCCATCTTAGACTGTAGAGTTTTGAGCCCACGAATAGAGTTCGTTTGACTGGAGTTAGAGAATTGGAAAGCTATAAGTCAGTTGTTCCGAAATTACCTCTAAACGTGAATTTGAGAAGCTTTGGCAAAATTTCATAAAAGAATAACTACTTGATTTCAAAAGTGAACATTTTGCATATTTCTAAGTTTTTGAAATCAGTTTTTGTGCATATGATTCTCACAACTCTATTCGTGCTCATTTGGCCTCATTCACTAGTTCTCGGACCAGATATTTTGTGCACGTATATGATTATATATATATATATATATTCCAAAGTAGGCTAGATACGGCGGGTCAATTTTCCTAAGGACCAGCTTTGCTTAGCTTAGAGACATACGGAGCTGGACTGGGATGGCATCATGATGTGTGAGTGCTAGGCCGAGTTCGCCCCGGCTCATGGGAGTACGTGGCACCATCGTCTCGGCTCAATAAACGGGCATGATGACCTTTATGCATTATGATTCATGAACGCTTGGCGCCTTGCCCTGGTTCACCTATCCTATGTTATAGTTGGGATTTGTGTTGGAGATTTTGGAGATTTGAAACTTCTGATGTTATGCTGTGGTATGGCGAGCATTTGGAGGTCGCCATCATTCCCGTCCGATGTGAATTATTTCGATGTTTGAATAAATAAATATTTTGATGTTTACATACAGGTTTGACTTCTATATTTTCTTATTCAGGTTATTACGTTCACTTACATTTTGGGCTTTCCGCTTTACATACTTGGTACGTATTTCGTACTGACCTTCTCCTTTCGGGGGCTGCATTCATGCCAATAGGTACAGATGAACAGGTTAGAAGGACATCTTCTTAGGACTTCAACCCACCGTTAAAGTTCTCCCTTGCATCAGGAGCAGATCGTTTGGTATAGACTTGTACTCATACTTTGTATATTTTGCATTTTTATATATTCGAGGGTATGACGGGGCCTTGTGCCATCTTATGATCCAGTTTCTGTGCATAGAGGTCTGTGGATACATGTGGGTGTGGGAGATTATGTTGGTATGATCTCATTTGTAT